>PVIA01005590.1:0-112580 GCA_004024845.1 Tonatia bakeri
GACCAAGACGTTTACTGTCGATGCTTAGGGTTGCCTGGCCTTTGCTGGCCGATAGATCTACATGGCCAAATTAATTTACTAGAGTAATAATTTTTCCAAAAGCCAATTTTCTTTTCTGTACTTGCTGTATGAAACTGCCAATAATATCACGACTGGAAAGGGAGAGCCGGAAAGGAGAAGGGACGTGATGTTCGGTGGCGTTCGCGGTGTGGAGGCGGGCACGACCGGCCGAACGTGGGGACCTGACGGTGTTGCTTTGGAGGTGTCCATACTTGCATTTTGCATTCTTCACATGTAATCATATTGCCAAAGACAAACTTTCATCATTTATTGTAAATAACACTTTCCCCCAAACCTACCATAAAGTTTCTGTGATGTATTGTCTTCCAGTTGCAATAAAAATTACTGAGTTGCATCAATTGGAGAGAAATGCCGTGTCGTCTTGCGTGCACTGCGTCTCCACAGGCAAATGAGTGGATTTCGGTCTCGCACCTGCACCTGCACCTGCACCACAGTGTGCCGCGTTCTCAGTCCGGTCTCAGGGCCTCGGCCACACTGATGGTGCCCATCCTTGTGTCACCGAAAGCAGTTGGCGTCCCGCTGCCCACTGCCACCCTCTGGGCAAAATTCCAGAGAGGAAGATTTGGTGATAAAGGAAAGTAGTGTTCACTGAAAAGCTTCGCAATTTTGGAATAAGAGCTTTGCATAGGCGTTAGTCACTTGGGCCTGCCAATTAAGGTTAAACTCTTTAACACCTGAGTTCTATCATTTCCCCCGTTAGTTTTAATTACGTTATTTCTATAGAGTTAGTTTACAAACTAAAACAACATAAGATACAAAAGCTACACAATTTTGGAAGAATGGCAGGCTCCTGCCTCAGAGGTCATCATCTGTTCTAGAATACCCAGAGAAGAATGACCCTGCCACCCTATGCCGGGCCAGCCCGCCACTGGGCTGCACCTGGAATTCCATCCCTTGCAAAACACTGTCTGTTGGGAAACGCAGGTAGCTGCAGTAGCAGCATCCAGGCATCCTCGAGGAAGAGAGCCAGAGCCCACCAGCTAGCCAGCCAGGCCAAGAGCCCTTTTATTTCAAATCTCACCCATAATTCCATGGCCTTCCTCTGGAGGCATTCAGCTTCTCAGCCCATCCCATCCTAGACTGTTTATCATTGCCTGGGGCGAACTCCTCCTGCGGCCCCTTCCTCCTCCTCCCCAATGATCTCATGAGATCTTTCTGTATCACTCAGACTTGCTTTCCTTTTTCTGCAAAATCACACATCTTTCTGCAAATCAGTGCACAGCCCAAGGCTGAGCTCCCCCGTGGCCTGGGAATTCCAGCTTTGGACAGCCGGCCTTCCGCCACAGGCCTAGGAGCTGGTGGCTAAGAGAGCAGAGCTCACATTTCATACTGAAGTCAAACAGTGAACTAAAACTATACTCTGGGGCTGCACCCAGCTGGCCTACCCCAGGCCCTGAGGGTTTCTTGGGATGACTTTCCTAGCCTGGTTTTCATCTTCCAGGATTTCATCCGTCACCACTGAGATGCCCTCCCCTCCAGCACACACACACCAGGGCCCAAGCTGGGAGCTGATAAGGGGAGGGGCTGGGACAAGTGAGAGATCACAGGGCACTGTCACCAAACTGGAGGGGCAGAGCGATGATGTTCTGACAGAGCTTTGCTGTGCTCCTTTGGTGACGGTTTTGTGCTTTTGTGTGGCAGTAGGTCTGCAGTAACCCCAGCAAAGCTGGCCTGGGCCACTCTTCTACTGGGCCCCCATCCACTGGTGTCATCAACGATGCCAGGCTGTGCCTCCTGTGGCCTGGGTGTCACCGGAAGGTCAGTGGTCCCCTAAAGATCCCGTGTCTTCCAGCAATCCTGCCATCTCCATTTCTGCTGTTGGAATCACCTGCAAAACAGTGGTGTGCCCTCCCAGAGAAATCTTCAGTGTTTCAGAGCAGCTGACTGGGAGGAAGAACAGAAAGTCATCTGAGTCAAATCCGGTGGATCAGGTAATTGGCCAAGATCATTAATGTTTAAGGCCACATAGAAGGCATGGCTGCCGTGAAACAGCCATAGCAAACACTCCCTGCACGTGATTCTCACAGCGGCTAGACGGGAGACACCAGGTAGAGCATCGTAACAGGTGTCTAAGGAAACTCGGTAGAAATGATAACACCCGAAAAATTCTCACCTGACCTCCAGACTACACTGGGCACCCCACGAAATGGGACAAAATGCGGGCAGTGGCTTGTAGCCCACTGGGAAGACCCCCGTGGAGGGCCTCGGGGCTACAGCATGGTTTAAGTGGGAAAGGAGACAAGTGAAACAGACAGAATTGAAATAACACTGCATGACAGTAGGAAAGCTGCCACCAAAGTCATATTCACCGTACTGCTGCTGCCCGTGATTTTCATTAGTGATTCATGGGCTACCCTCATGAGGTAGTTCACTTTTTTCTTCAAGAAGCACCCATTAGCACCAGCTTCCTCCCAGTGACTGCCGGGTGACAGTGACAGGTGGAGCCAGCCTTCAAGGGGCCCAGGGAAGAGGAGCCCCTAGTTGCCTCTGGAGGTACAGGTTCAGTGCTCACATGGCACCCCAAAAGGGGGTGTGGCCGGTCTTTCTGGAGCCGAGCTTCCCGAGGGTTAAGCAATGGCAATCTTGTGACAGTAAATGCAGAGTATTGCAAGGTGACTGATGGGAAAGGACAGCACTCTGTGTCTCTCACTATTGCTATGTGTGTTCAGTTACTGGATGTTCAGGTGCCTCCCCGTCCGGCTTCTCCACCCTCATCCAAATGGCCCCACAACCTCCAGGCCCTCCCCCCTCAATTCACACTCCGGTTCTTTCCCTGAAAAGAAGAAAAGCCATGACCAGTGTCTTCATTTTATTAAAAACAGTTTGGGATAATGCAACCAAGAAATCGATGGTATTAATAAGCTCAGGTTCATAAGCTACGTGGTTTCAGTCTCAGCATTTTCAAGTCTGTGCTGTGCATTTGGCTGGGGACTATGCATCTAATGTCCTGTGTTTCCTTTGAGCCAAACGCAAGCTTCTGGACTCTACCTCAAAGATGTGATTGTTTGCCAGAGAGATGCCTCATTTACATATTTAAACACTCTGCATGCCCTCTCATTGTTAGGTAATCTAGATGTAGGCTATCCTGTATTCTTAAATTTTTTTTCTGGACAATTGAAAGTGGGTTATTGCCCTGGCTGGTGTAGCAGTTGGTTGGAGCACTGTCCTATAAACCAAAAGGTCATGAGTTTGATTTCCAGCCCAGGCACAGGCCTGGGTTGTGGGTCTGGTCCCCAGCCAGGGGGCATGCAAGAGGCAACTGATCGATGTTTCTCTCTCACATCAGTGTTTCTCTCCTTCTCTTCTTCCCTTCCACTCCCTCTAAAATCAATCAGTATGTCTTTGGGTGGGGATTAAAAAAAAAAGAAAATGGGTTATTTGCTGAAAGGGGCAGACAACAGTGTCTTCAAAAGTTGTGTAAATTCTCAGGGCAGTGAACCCCACCCCACCCCACCCCCCAGGTACCACAGGTACCCTGGGTACCCCAGGTATGTGTTGATGCTGTGCCGGTGGGATGGGTACAGGTGAGGGTGCTGCTGCCCCAACCAGTTTCTCTTCCTCCCAACTCCTCTGCCTGATGAAAGAACAGTGAGTGTTCTTTATTCATTCTTCTAGAAAGTTCTGGACAAATGATGGTGATTTCAGAAGAAGTCTGGTGTGACTAGGAGGTTTCTACGAGCTGAAAGCTCAGGTCCCACGCTGCCTCCCAGGTTCCCAGGAACTTATGGTCCTACACAGTCACAAACCTAAGTGTGTTTGGACCATTTTCTTCATTGGGCTACAAAACCAGGGCTTCGGGAACCAGGTAAGGGCACTGTTTTTGAAGAACTCAAACCTAAGTGAATACATCCATTTATTAAATGCTTACCTCTTCCCTTGGTTTTGCGTGAATGAATAAACCTCCCCAGAACAGTGCCTTTAAATAATGCTCCCAGCAGTAGTACTTTGATTTGAGCTGAGTCCTGGGCGTTTTGGGATGAAGGACCCTAATGATTAGAGAACCGTTCCATGTTACTCCGTGACAAAGTGCTCACGGAGTAGATGCCCAAGTCCCCTTCGAAATGCAGCAGTTTGTGTAAGAGGGATCGGGAGTTCTATTTTTTTTCACTCATTTCAAAACTGATTTCTAAAGATCTCTGATGTGAAAGAACCACAGTTTGATGGCGGAAGTCAGAGAACAAGGCGCTGGCTGCTTCCTCAGTCCCTCTGGGCACCTGCTTCCTTACTAGGAGCCATTCTACTCACACCATAGCACTGGGGGACATTAGAGACCCCTGAATCCCCATTCCCTATGTTACAGACCAGCAGCTGAGGTACAGGAAAGTTAAGGGATTTTGCCTGGATGACCCAGCTAGCTAGTGGCAGAGCTAGATATAAAAATAGGGAATTTTCCATTTTTTGTCATATTCATTCATTTGTATGTAATTATAATAATCACACCTGTAGAATTTTGTAGCTGGCAATCCCCATGTATACACACTTAACCTTGTGTGCTATGCATTTTGCATATAGCTACAGTGAAAATGACTGTCTTTTAAAATGATAAAATGACACATAACATTCCATTGAGTGGTGGCCTGTCATCTTCAACAGTTACCTTACTTTCCATTGTTTAAATTGCTTCCAGTTTCCCTCCTTCGTAAGCAACACCACAATGAACATCAGGCATGTGATTGCCTATTTTCTGCCTGTCCTTTGGTCCGGCAGCCTACCAGACTATTGGAACGGGGGCGTCATCAGCGTTACAGCTCCTTACAGTCGTGCTTTGCAAAAGGCACCAGCGCCAACCTCATGGCGTCCTTGCCAGTGTTGAAATTGATTTTTCTCTTTCATTTCTGCTGGCAGACAAAAATAATGCTTTATTGCTGTTGGAGCTTTTATTTAATGACCAGCAAAGCTGTATTATTTTCCATATGTTTACTGGCCATTTATTTTTCCTTTTCCAGAACCGACTATAACAGACTCTCCGGAAGTTCAAAAGAGAGGGAAACAAGATGTGTAGTCCCCCCCCTGCAAGGTTCCTGATGAGCCTTCCAGTGGTGCCGGGATGACCAAACACATGCCCTGACCTCACACTGTCCTTGCATTCTCGGACCCTCAAATTGTGCTTAAATTGCCACAAAATCCCAGTTCCTACAACTTCAACCTGAAGCTCCTTGGACTAGCCTGGAAAGCCACAAAAATGCAAAGCTAAATCATCTTGCACATGGCAATCATTGAAATGTTTGGAAACAAGAATAATCTCCTCTGAGTCCTCTCTAGAATACAGTTCCCAGCTCTGTCTGTGGACACGTCCCTTTCCTGGGCGAGTCGCAATCCGCGCTCAGGACTGAGAGCCGAAAACAGGCTCAGTCCGGCGATGAGCAGCTGTCACTTCCTCCTTTCTGGTCCTCCGGTTCTATTCATGTAGCCAAGACTAATTTTATTTGTTTCTAGAAGTCTCATCACACCACTGATCCACACTGAACTTGCTATTGACTAAGGTGACGGAGTCCCAGCTGTCAGTGTACTTCTCCAGGTGCAGGACTTTCTATTTAAGTCACCTCCTTAGATGTGGTCCTTGGTGCAAAACCAGTTGGGATTAGGGCCTGCCCTGATTTTGTCATCCAAAACACTCCCTCTCCCCCCAGGTATCATTGGATCACACAATGGGAAATGCCTTTTGTAAACTGATTAAGATAACGCTGGAGCCGGGCAGCACTGCTCCGGAGTCCCCTCTGCAGGTCACCTTTCTTGTCACTCAGCTCCCTTGGAGGGCGATCGCCCAGCTGCTCACACACACGCCTGGCTGTAGGAGGTCGGAGCCCACCTTCCTCCATCCAGTCAAAGTTGGTCCAGTACATTCTTGATCTCCAGGTATAATCCATAGTCCTCCTTTATAAAAAAAGGAGGCAAAGTCACACTCGATGTTAATACAAACCGTGCAAATTTGAAATAAGGCAATGGGAAAGAATAAAGTTTCATTTACTGTACAAAAGTTAAAACAATGTAAATCCTACTTTATTCTTATCGGGGGATTAATCTTGATTTATGCATATATGAAATGATTTGAGGTCTTAAGAAACATATATTCCTCCTATAAAAAGCAACCACAATTTATTCAACCTTTCCACTCACTCATTCACTTATGTATCTTTTTTACTGAATGTCTTGGGGTGACATTGGTTATTGGAATCATACAGGTTTCAGGTGTAATCACTGTATCTTAGTAAGCCCGTGCTGGCTTCCTTGTCAGAGGCGTACAAAGCATTCTTGTAACAATCCATGCCAGAGTGTTTCTGGGGCGCAGCTCGGAGACGAAGGATCTGCAGACCGCAGACGCTGTTCTGTTTGCGATCAGGAAGTTTCTGAGTAATGCTGAGCGGTGCGTCTTCCCTCTGCATGCGTGCCTACTTAGGAGACTTCCATATCGAGAATGGAGTGAGGCTCTAAATAGTGTCAAATGCATTTCAAATAATAAGAGTCCTTTGCAAAAAACCTCAGAGGTTGAGTTTGGTTATTTATTTTTGAATATTTGACACCTTACCCAGCATGACATATATATTTAAGTATCTAAAACTTTAATAGTGTGAAAGACTATCCAAAACACGAAAGAATAGAGAAGAAATTAAAGAAGAAATAGATTTCCAAATTTGCAAACAGATTCTGTCCTGTACTCGTGGTCAGCCCACACGTGCTTTTGAGCAACTGCTACGTGCCAAACCTCTCAGTGCTGGGGACGCAGATGAAAAATCTGGTTCCTGCCTTCAGGTAATACCACCTAGATCCAGCTGTGGTGATTGATGGATAATTGGGATAAATGGCAGCTGACACATGCCTCAGCAGTGGGTGGCCTTTCTTAGACATAAAAATGCTTGTTGCGAAGACCTCCCTCTCCTTCCAGTCGGGTCACTCTGTCAGCTGGTGAGAAGATAGGTAAGAACCTGTTTGCCATCTGCGGGCATGGCCACGCCTCCCTCGGGTGACCGACTTCTTACTGAACTAATTCTTGCTCAAAGTTCTTAACTTACAAAGAAGCCCCCAGCCCCTCCGCTGCCCGCCCCTGCCCTGCTTTCTCTCCACACCTAGCCTAGACTCAAAATACTTCTCTCCAGATTTCCTGTTTTTTTCACATCACGACACTCCTTCCAGGCACTCAGAGGCCAGGAAACTACAGCCCACAGGTCAATTCCTGCCTCCGTGTTGTAAGTGACATTTTGGGGACCCAGCCATACTCATTCCTTTACATGTTGTCTAGGACTACTTTTGAGCAACGGCAGCAAAGTTGGGATTTTGAGACAGAGCCCCATGACTTACAAAGTCTAAAATATTTACTACCCCACCTTTCACAGAAGAAGTTTGCTGAGTCCTACATTACCCTAAACTCACCCACAGTTCTCTGCGCCTTCTCCCCCTCGGGTGTCCCCAGGTTCCATTCCTGCTACAGTGGTAACCTCTGCTCAGAACTTCATCCCTGCTCCCTCGGGCTCTTCCAGCTAGAGAACTTGCTCTGTGGCTTCCCCTTTCTCCCCCTGGATCACAGTCAAGTTCAATCAGGGAGAGGACACTGCTCTGGGAACTGGCTGCACAGGTGGTGGAGGAGCAGAGAAGCCAGTGACGGGGGACAGGAGGCCGCCCAGAGATGGGCGAGAGCAGAAAGCCATCAGCAGCTCTGAGGCAGAGGGGCTGAGGGGGAAGCAGGGCTGTTAGTAGGGCGCACAGACCCGCCCAGCAGAAGCTGGAGCCACAGAGGCATCAAAGCCACAATGCTACGGTCGGACAGACGCCACCTGCCAGCAGAGCTGGTGGGAGAGCAACACCCTTTCTCCCTCCCAACTTGCAATCACTCATCGGGGCATCCCAGCGGACAAACCCAGGGGGAAGCCAGCTGACGTGAGAATAGGAAACGCAGTCTCTGGGGTCACCCCCTGCAATGCTGAGCAGAGCAGAGGAAGGTCAAGGAATGAAACTGCAACCACACACAGGCCTGGGGCCAGCACACTGGCCCTGCCCCTGTCTTGTCTGTCCCCTCTGCTGCAGGCAGGACGACCATTCCCATCATCTGACACTTCACCCTGCCTAAAACCCGTCCATCCACTCTGAGCTCTGGGTTCCTCACCCTGGGGCAGAAGCCCTTCACCCCGAATCCTCCTGGCCAGCAGCCTGATCTCCCATCCCCACCCACTCCCCCCTGAACTCCAGCTGCTCAGGGAGTTGCAGTTTCTGGGTGGCCCCTGCTGCCCCGTCCCTGTGCGCAGACCATCCCTATCCCCTTTCTAGAATGTCCTCTCATCCCTCAAAGCTCAGTCCCCACATCTCCCCTCCGTGTTCAGCTTCCACACTCTTTCTACCAAGATAACTTGTGGTTAAAATTCCTGTATTCTGGCACTTTCCATGTTTGCTGTAGCCCTTGATTTCCCAGTCCATCTGTGTCATGTTCTCCTAAAGGACAGGCCTCTGTCCTGTGAGCATCTCTCTCCCTGCAGCCTGCCACAGCACCTGGCACGCAGTGGTCCCTTGGTTAGTGTTCTTGGATGCGTGAATGGCGGCACAGGCACAAGATGTTGCTTGGACTCTGGCCTGGCTGCCCTGCAGTCCAACCACAGCCAGAAGCGGGATGAGGAGGGCCCTGCAAACGCCTTCGGGAGCCCTAAAGAATGCAACGTCACCCCAGTGTGGAGCAGCTCCTCAAGGTTAGGCTTCACTTGCCACCGTGCTCTGGCCACACGGGTGAGCAGGGGATGCTTTGGCCTGGCTTGTCCAGGCCACACCCACAGCCAGGTTCTCCATCTTCAGATGGTGATGCAGCTGTGGCCAGCACGGTAAGGGGACAGCCCTCCTCCCACAGAACCCCCCAGACCCAGAAATGTCACAGCTCCAAGGGCTCTCAGAGCTGCTGGGCAAACAGAACTCATGGGGAAGGGACGGCCTGTCTCCCAGGGCCCTGGGAGTTCTTCCGCCTCACAGGCCAGCCCAGCCTCCTCTCCCGCTGCCTGCGGGGCAGGGCGCAGAGGCAGGAAGATGTGGGCACAACCTGGGCTGTCCCGCCCTCTGGCCAGGCCTTGGTTTCCTGCTCCTTTTCTGCTGACTGGCCACCCTGAAGCCCGTTTCCACGTGGGAAGTCACATCGCGATGTCTCTGCACTGACGTTCTCAGCATGGCTAAGTCAGAATCCTCAAATCATCACTGGGGGACGATCGATGCTCTTGTCTGGCTTTTAATGACAATCAATTCTCTCTCTGGCTCTTTGCTAAATAAGTGTCATTGAGAACAATTGCATTTTGTGAACCTGGTCGCCGGCCTTGAATTTGCAGCTTCCTCCAGCTGATGAGAGAGCATCTTGTTACTTCTGCTCTGTTCTCAGTCAGTCACGCAGTGTGCTCAGCTGTACAATTAATGTTCTTTTCAGTCTGTTTTTTCAGTCAGTGTGGCAGCTCCATTAATCAGAAGAGAAAGTCCACCCGCGTGCACAGGCTCCCAGGGACGGGCTGGGAAAGCCTGGGTGCTGGCCGGGCATGAGTAAACGAGACAGAGTGGTGGGTGTCAGGCAGACTAGGCTTCCAGTCCCAGCTGTGCTGCTGACCAGCTGTGTGACCTTGGGCAAATCACCCACCCTCTCTGAGGCTCTGTTCCAGCATTTGCAGACCAGGGTAATAGTACTGACCATTTAGGACTGGTAGGAGGATAACATGAGGATAACATAAATACTTTTAAATGTTGATTGCATTTTACAATCATATTTAGACATACCAAGTTAGACAAAATATATTATTAAAATTAATTGCACCTGTTTCTTTTCACTGTTCTGTTGTTTTTTTTTTTTTTTAAGTGGCTACTCCTAGAAAACTTTCAGTGATAAATGTGGCTCAAATTCTGTTTCTCTTGCATGGCACTGTTTCATCTGAGTCTCTTTCAAAGGAGTCTCATCAAGTAGATGAAAGTTATCAACAGCAACCACAAGAAAAAGCAAGCAACAAACAAAATCCCGGGAATTCCAATTTTTAATTTGTTTCTCTTTAAAAAAACAACCAAATCTATGCATCATTAATACTTCTCATATTGCCTTTTCTCCCCTCCTAATTTTCTTGCCCCTGGTGCTATTCTAAAGCCTTTAACTCGCCGCCTCCACACCCCACCGCCAAGTACAGATGCATACTCTCCTCACTTCAGTACGCAGGCCGCTGTCTCCTGTCTGTCCTCGACCCGCCCTCTCTGTCTGTCCTTGCTCTTGCCCTCCTCTCAGGCTTTGTCTTCTCCTGGCTGTTCTCTGAACTAGCATCCCTGAGGAACTGGTCTCTGGATTCGGCAGCTTCTCCCAAAGAGACTTGGGTGGGGCAGAGCAGACTCCCACTAACCCAGGTCGCAGAAGACTGATGGATAAACCAGATTGCCAACGGGTTCACTGAGAACCGAGAGAGTCCTCTCCAGGGATGGTATGCTCCCTCCACACTTGGGGAACTCTGACCCTAGGTCCATATCGTAGGACGTGCAGGGTGTGCGTTGCACAACACCAGGGGACAGTATTTGCACAAAGCCCACCATGAAGTGAAATGTGCAACATGATGGTTGCCAGGATCCGGGTCCCCCAGAAGGTACATTAGTCAGTTTGGTGAGCTCAATATCATCACCAAGAAGGTCCTAAGGGAGAGCTCATCAAAGCCGTGGAAAAGCGGAGCGCAACCACATGGAGGCCAGAGTGTCCGAGTCCCCAGGTTTGCTGACTCTCCCTCTCTGCCAGAGCTGGATAAACACAGACAAATTCTTGTTCTTTAGCTTTCTCTTTTCCCAGGCTTCAAGAGGCGTCTTGCTGTTCTGGTGATAAGGTTCCCATCCATCCTGGACATGATATATTTCATGGGTTTCAGCTCAGTAACATGTCAGTTTTTCCTCCTCAGAGTATGGCCTGAGGGTTCCTGAGTATGGCCTCCCCAGAGTATGGCCTGAACCCCCATAGGGGGTTCACCTATGTCCTTGGTCACAGTTATAGGTTGAATTGTGCTCCCCAAAATTCATACATTGAAGTCTTAACTGTAGCAGTTCAGAATCGACCTTTTGGATCTGCTGCAAGTCCAGCTCACTCATCCAAGCTGTGCAGTTCTGGGCCATTGAAATGGAGAGAAGACTAGTATCTAGTTCTTAGAATTTCTTTGAGGGTTAAATGAAATAGATCTTGTGAAGAGTCTGCACAGAGGCTGGGGCAGAGTAGCCCTTCCATAAAGGTGGGCTGTCATTACCCCTCTGCTTCTTCTCCTGAAGCCCCGCAGTCCCCTGGGCTCTGGGAGTATCTAAACATCCAGGTCACACAGGAAGGGTGACATGGAGCTTTAGAAAAAACTCTGGATTTGAAGTGAGAGAAAAGGGTTTGGATTCAGCTCTGCCACCAACTAAGGACATGGAACCTCAGGGGGTTTTTTTGTGAAATGAAAATGTAAATAAATACCAGTCTCGCAGGGCTGCTGTGAGGAAGATATTAAACAATCTGTAGACAGCCTCTGGCAGTGAGTCTAGTTATGCAGTGGGTGCTCAGCAAATATTTGTTGAAGCAAAAGAAGGAGGGACAGTGTTTGGAACAGTCTTCTGGGGCGATGGCACCTCTCCCTTCCCCAGGGCATGACCCCAGCATGACTCGTCACTGTTAAACCTCAAACTTGGGAGTGGCCCTCTGCCCATTGGTACAGCCCCCTGCAGGGGTCACCCCAGGGCCATCGAGGCCTGAGCAAACAGGAGGAGTCAACAGGTGGAAAGGTCTGGCCTTCTGCCACTCTGCATGAGGCTCAGCTCCTTGTTTCATGCCCAGCCAGGAGTCAGTACCGTTCCAGGAGCCCAGCTTTCTCACTGGGCAAGGCCAACAAGAACCCTGGGGTACCGCTGATCCCTGTGAGAGCCTGGGCAGGACTATTAGGTAGTCCTGAGCAGAATGAGGCATTGTATTGCACAAGGAGGTGTGTTCTCAAGGGATCTCTCCTACCCTTAAGAGTGGAGGAAGATTCTGCATTGAGAGAGAGTGGAAACACAGACTGGCTGTCTGAGAAATAGCCTTCAACCTTGCCATCAGCTGGGCAGGCCTCAGACTCCCCGGTGAGAAGCTGTTTCCTTGGAAGGGGCTGGAAAGTTGAAACAAAAACAGTTGTGTTGGTAGGCTGCTTTAATTTTGCAAAGGGTTTGCTATATATTAGCTTATATTATCTTCACAACCAAGCTGTAAAGCAGCCCAGGACATAGTGTGCCCTATCTGACAGGTGAAGGACACTGAGATCTGGAAAGCCAAAAAATTGACTTCAGTCATTTGCCAGGGGCAGAAACTGGAGGAGTCCCACATGGTGGGTCCCTGTTCTGAGACTTCTTCACTCCAGAAAATGGGTAAGTTAAGTAGCAGAAGGAGAGCTTCTATGTTCATTTTAGAGGGATCTTAAAAGCAAGGAGAAAATTATTTCATATTCATTCACACAGATATCATATCCAGTGTCCTTCATTTCTTGAATGTAAATATATATATTTCCATCTAGTATCAGTTGTCTTCTGCTCAGATGTCTTTCTTCGATACTTCTTAACGTTCAGGTCTTCTGCGATGGATTCTTTTGGCTTTATTATGTCAGCTATTGTTTATTGAAAGATATTTCATCTGGGTATAGAATTCCAGGCTGCTGTGTTTCTCTCTCACTATTTTAAAGA
Organism: Tonatia bakeri; assembly: GCA_004024845.1. Classification (NCBI taxonomy): domain Eukaryota; kingdom Metazoa; phylum Chordata; class Mammalia; order Chiroptera; family Phyllostomidae; genus Tonatia; species Tonatia bakeri. Next base: position 12,733 of record PVIA01005590.1, read on the forward strand.
CACATCTCCATTGTCTCCTGACTTACATTATTTCTCACGAGAAATCTGCTGTCATCCTTATCTTTGAAATCTGCTGTCATCCTTATCTTTGAAATCTGCTGTCATCCTTATCTTTGCTCATTTGTGCACAATGTGTACTTCTTTCTCTGGCTGCTTTAAAGATATTCTCTTTGTCACTGGTTTTATAGAATTCAATTGTCATTTGCCTTGGTGTAGTTTTATTTTCTTTGTGTGTGTTCAGGACTCATGGAGCTTCTTAAATCTATGAGTTTATAGTTTTCTTCAAATTTGGAAATACTTCTTTAAGTGTTTTTCTGTTCTTTCCTACCCTTCTTCAGGGACTCCAATTACACATAAATTAGGTTGCTTGAAGCTATTTCACAGCTCAATGATGGTCTGCTCACTTATTTCCCCAGTCATATTTCTGTGTTTCATTTTGGATGGTTTTGACTGCTATGTCTTCAAGGTGATTAATATTTAACTGTGCAAGTTTAAGCTGCTGTTAATCTCATCCAGTGTTTGGTTTTTTTTTAATTGTAGACATTGTCTTTTTCATCACTAGTAATTTGACTTGGGTCTGTTTTTATATCTTCTGTGCCTTTTTTTAGCATGTTCATGCTTTTCTCTACCTCCTTGTAAATATGGAATACAGTTAAAATAACTTTTATTGTTCTTGTTCAATAATCACATTATCTGTGTCACCCCTTGACTTGTGTCTATTGAATGATTTTTTACCTGCTTTTAGTTTGTATTTTCCTGTTTCCTTGCCCATCTGGTAGTTTTTCTTTTTGGATACTGTGTATTGGGGTGCTGGATATTTTTGTATCCCTTTAAATATACTTGAATTTTGTTATGGGATGTAGTTAAATTGCTTTAATCCTTTTGAGACTTGCTTTTAAGCTTTGTTAGTTTGTACCAGAGCAGACATAGTCTAGGGCTAATTTTTACCTACTACTGAAACAATACCCTTCTGAGGACCCTGTCTATGTGCTGTGTGTTATGACTTTGTTTTTATTTTAGCTGGTGGGAATGTGAACTGCTTTGGGCCCTGGATGTGCCCCATGGATTGGTCAGCCCACTCTTTTTTTGGTTCTTTTTCCAGCCTTGGCTAGTTTTCTCACGTGCCTGCACTGATCGATACGCAATCAGGAAGAATTTCCCGCACATTTTTAGCACTGTCTTTCTTTGTAATTCTCGCCTGTCCATGCAGCCCTCTTCTCTTAGGTATTCTGCATTGTGAATTTTAGTCCCTTCTTGATTCTCAACTCTGTCTTCTCAATTCGGAAAAATCATTAGGCTCTGTCTGGGTTTCCCTCCCTGTCCTGTGGCCTGGAAACTCTTTCCCCTCATTTGTTTCTCTTTTCTCAGGGGTCACTTTCTGCACTGACTATTGTCTAACCTTTGAAACTGTTGTTTGATATGTTTTACCTACTATTATAGTTGTTGAAGGCAGGAGGGTAAATCTAATCCCTGTCCATCTTTTATAGCTGAAAGCTTAAGTCCCTATAACATTTTTCATTAAAAAATTTTATTGTGGTAATATGTACATAGCAATATTTACCATTTTAGCCATTTTAAGTGTACAATCCAGTGGCATTAAGTACAATTCCTCTGCCTTAATTTTAGGTGAAAAGATGCTTTTTTTCTAATAATTACTAAACATTCGCTAGGTGCCAGGTATTGAAGTATGACGGTCACACCCATTACAAATACAAGAAATGTGAGCTTACAATATATGTCACCCAGGGTCTCGGGGAAGTTGGTGGTGTGGTCAGGATTTTGTCCCACGGACCCAGATGATGAACTTCATGGAGAAAGGATCCCCAAATTACACGGCCTTCTCTCATCTGCAAAGACTGCCATTGGAAGGCTGCTTCTTGGCAGAGAGCAGACATCCCAGAAATCAGCTGCCAATCCATGATGGCAGGAGCCCATTCACCCATATAGCAAAGGAACACTGGGCCAGACTGACACCTGAGTGACAGTCTCTGTCACCTGGGAGCCAGGACAGATCCAGAGACGGGCTCCATCCTTGAGGTGCTGCACAGGGCAGGGGTGTCCTCGGAGTCTGCACGCGTGCGGTGCTCACAGTACATGTCAGCCTCATTTGCATAACTGCCTTATCTTAAAACTATAGTTACAAATCTCCTGAAATCCCCAGTTAACTTCTTACCAGCTCCAAATGGACAGGTTAGCAGCCATCGATCCAGCACATCAGGGATGCTTGCCTTCAAGGCGTTCATCCCTTTATGTACGTGAATGAAAGTAAGACTCCTGTCTCAGAAATGCTCTGGTGGCCTCTTTGCAAAGGCTGCAGGTCACTTACTCCTGGCACATTCCTTTGCATGGTTTCAGTGTGTGTCAAATGCATTTTAAGACTCGCAGGTGGGTTTTTTAGTGTTATTACTCACTAACAACTTTTGACACTTGGAGCATTTTATAGATGCTCATTTCATAGGTGGGAGTGTCCAGGCCGAGGGGCATTCCCTCTCTCGTGGCCTCTTCTGTCACATCCCCAGTTTGGAGGCCACACCCCTCCCCCTGACGTTCTCCCATGGATCTCTGCTGGTTCCTGAGGCAGCTGCACTGGACCCTGGGCAAGGAGCCCACTCAGTCCTGCAGGGCCCAACTGTGCTTATCCGTCTCTGTTTCCCTCCCACGCCTGGGGCATGGAACCCAAAGTGCTCTTCAACAGAAGTGTGCAGCCTTCATCACCATGGCGTTGTCCTCCAGCAGTTGCGGTTTTGTGGCATCCAAACCATTGTTAGTATTTTCCACCAATGGTATGCAGGAAAGTAAGTAGGCCAGATGTTACCTCTTCTTGCCCTGTACAAATTTGGCATAAAACTCAACCCCAATATATCCAATGCAGTAAGAACAATGCGTTCACAGCTCTCTCAGCGCTTTGGTTGCAGTTGGGGGCGGCAGGGATGGAGCCGGGGGCACCTGTGGGGCTTGATGGAGAAGGTGAGGGTGTTGGCACCTTCCTTCTGAGTGGCAGCTCTTCTCCGAGGGGCCGCAGGTACAGCAGCCTCAGCTGCAGTTAGGGAAAGGGAACAACCTGGAGACAACGGTGCTCTCAGCAAACTGGACACCGGGAATCAGGGCCAGCTTCCTCGGTGTGTGACCTGTGCAGCCACCCAGGGCCCCACACCCTGGAGGGCTCCAGCCAAGTTTGGTTGGATGCTCTACTGTTGCCATCTTGAAATTCTTAGTCATTTTTGAACAAAGGACCCCGCACTAGGCCCTAGTTCAAAAGCAAAATTATATTGTCAGTCCTGCCTGGAGCAGATCACTGCTTAACCCCCTCTTCCTCTGCAGGATGCAATTCTTTTCATAGTAATCATTAAAGGAAACGAAAAATAATGGCCAGAAGAGAAATGCAGGCATGGAAAAAACTTTTATTGAACTTTGGTTGCATGATATATAAGTACAATTTAAATAAATAAATAAATAAATAAATAAATAAATAACCATTATAGCACAAAAAGGAAAAAAGTAAACTATTTATTCAATAGTTTCAATATTTACCTAATAGTTCAAACTAATAATATGATGGTTTAGTAACTAATAATTGTTCAATAGTGTTTATTTTCTCAGCTTGTTCTTTAGTTTCTGAACAATCAACACTTTAGAAAGAAGAATAAATTTCAATTTTAAAGGTAGTATTTAAATTCAGTGAAATGGTTTAAGGCATAGACTAAAACTTGCTCTTTAAAATAAAACTACGTGACACCTCACAGTCTGTACGTTGTTTCCCTTTGAACTTTAGACACAATTGAAATTCCAAGTGGTCACGTGGAATGAAGTCATTCAAGTTCTGCGCCATCATTATTCATTTCAAATTTCAACTCCAACGCAACCACCTGTGGGCCCATGCAGGTTGGGTGTGAGATCGGCGCCCTGAGTAAACGCAAAGGACTCCCAGCTGTCGGGAGTCAATCTGCAGAGGAACCCGAGCACCCGCCCCACCGCATCCACGCCGGGCTCACCTGCGTGACTCAGAGCCCTGTCAATGACCTCCCGTGCAGAACACAATTCACATTAAAGGATACATTTAAAAATGCACAGATGGCGAGGTTATGTATAGATTACTGAAACGCAACGATAACCACAATTGTTTAGAAATTAGACCAAAAAGGACAGTCTTTCAGGAGTATTTATCACCAATCATGTTGGTATTGCTGACATACGGCGCTGACAGAAAGCAGGCCAACCCGAGTACATTTGATTACTTTTAAATTATCTGCAGATGACGTGCCTCCTGAGTGCCTGCCTCTGAGCAGGTGTGTGGCACTGCCAGCACAGCCCCTTTTTGTTTTGCCATCAGCAGTGACACATCTTTTTTTTTTTTAATTGTAACAATAGTATTACCAAGGGTTCCAGGCTGCTAGTGGACATACAGTTTTGAGGCAGGAAAATGTGGCAAAAGGTCCTTTGACTTAGAAATTTTGCTTCAAGGATTTTCAGTCTGAACAGGTGATCATGGGTGTATTTAAAGATTTCACAGTAAGAATATTCATCACAGTATGGGTTAGAGTAATGACACTGGAATTAAATTGGTTGAATAAATCACAGTGCATCTATGCATTCGGATTCATGGCAGCCATTTTTTAAACGCTGCCTGAAAATATTTGATGTTATGGGGAATTTTCCATAACACATTTTTAAGTGAAAAAAATCAGTTTATAAAACACAGTGTATTATATTTTCCTCCTTTTTGTATAAGAATATGCAATAATTAATACGTGCCATCATCTTCCCAGCTGGAGCACAAAATAAGTTTATATATTCTTTTATACCCAAAGTATAATGATTCCTGGTCTCCGAAAGATCACAGGAAATCCATTTCCGTCCACGGTCATTCTGGGAAGTGCGGGGTCGCGGGGGATGCTTGGCGGCTCACAAATCCAACCTGCTCACTCTTCCCAGCAGCCAGGGCGCAGCCGCAGTGCACCTCCCAGGCCTGCGGGTCCCCTCCCGCAGCTCTTTTGGGGAGTGGCTCCCTTTTCCAAGCTGCTGGCTCCAAGCCGGGCCCCTTTCTTAGCTGCCCCATCTGCCTCAATCCAAGTTCAGGTGTTTAGCAGATCTTTGTTAAAGGCTTGGGCAAATGACCCTGAGTCAAATGCTTTGGGAGCTTAGTCCTTCCCTTGCCCTTTGGGACTGGCAGGCCCAGAGCCCCCCTCAGGGACAGGCAGCACCCCAGCCCTCCGACATCCCTAAGGAGGTAGGGCGGCCCCTCCCTGGTGCGAGGGCTGGTGGCCCGCCCTCCCGCCCGCCCCAATGACTGCAGGAGAGAGGATCTCATCCCTTCAGGGGACACACCCATCCCCAGATACACGGCTCTTGGCGCGACCTCTCTGATTTAGAAAAAGCAAAGGCAGCCCTTGTCAGCAATTCCCAAAGCCAGTTATATAACTGTGAATAAATAATGCAACAGAAGGAACACCAACATTCCAACCCAAATTTTTCATTTAGATGAAAATCATTTCTCCAACTCATTAAAGGCAGAGTCAGGCTAAAGAATTGCCTTGTTTCCCTTAGTAACCGTGTCACACCGTACAGCTGTGGTCATATTTGTGGCAACTTTGCCATTTTCAATATCCTGGGTAAGCCCTTTACCTTTGTGGAACTAAAGAGCCCGGACTGGGTCTTTTTCTAAAAACGTTCAAAATCTGCTCCAAAGGAGAAATGACATCTCCACTGCCAGCAACGAAACATTGCCAACTTGTTTCCAATGTCATTACTCATGTTACAAACGTCCATGAGAAAGGGGACAGGAGAAGGGGAGCATCCCCGGAAGTCACCCAGCTACCTGCCAGGCGTGTTGTGTGCATGCACAAGTCTGGGTACCCATGAAAAGCCGGTAGCACGAGTACAGAATCACAGATGGCAGCTACATCAAAGTGACAAGGTTGTAAACAGTATTAATTTCTTTCTTGTTTGGGGGTTTCATTTTGCTTGAATTTAAAGATGAGCCTGAAAGGGGGGCCCACAAAAAACCTACACACCAAGCTGAGTTTTTTCAGGTTCCTGTTGGTGGTAAGCCCTGAATATTCTATTTTCTCTTCCCTTGATTCTTTCTCCTAAAACCAAAGCCCCACATGTCAGATTAATGAACGGGTTCAGGTAATCAGATTTCCTGAGACACTGACAGGTGTCTCAGGCTGTCACCTGTGAGCGGGCTGACGCACAACGGGAGGCGGGGCCTGTCTGACCAGGGAAGGGTTCACCGAGCGCAGCAGACTGACTGCGGCGTTCCCTGAAATCCACGGGATGTGGAACGGAGAGTTTGCTTTAGAAAACATTCACTTTAGTGAAGAGGGGGTTGAAATCAGTGAAATTTACTTAAACTACACGAGGAGTTTGCACACCACAGGGCACCTTGATGATCTTGTCTGTAGCCACTTTCTGGACGTAAATCTGATATTTTTAGAATATTAATTTTGAAGCTTTAAAGCCATTGTTTTTTTTCTCTGTGCATGAGCCGTCTTCCACCCGTCAGGTGGCCAATGGGCTGGTGCCTTTTAAAACACTTTTTAAATTTCAAATTGCCAAAGTAATACATGTTCCTTGACCAAAATATGACAAATACGGAGAGCTCAAAGAGGAACAATCACCCGCAGTCTCACCATGCTGCTCGTTTTGAAGCTGTTACTTCCCACCTAATCCACACACACAACCCACACAGGCCCGTGCATACAAACACATACATACACGCCACAGACAAAAACAGGCATGCCTATATGTAAACACACCTCTACCCAGCGACAGGGTCATCCTGGGCACACAGCGCGCTGATCTGCTCGCTGTGGTTCAGCAGCGCCTTGTAGACACATCTTTAGACATTCTCAGCCAGCATCTTTTAAACGGCTGCAGTGTACTCTGCCGTGTTGCTGGCTATTTGGACCATTACTAATTCTTTGCCATCATGGCTACTTCGGCGCATATTTTTGTACATTCCTTAGCTATTTCCTGTAACTCATTTCCTCAAAGTGAATTACTAAAGCAAAGGAAATGTACGTTTGTAAGGGTTTTCTGTTTGTGTTGACAAATATCTCTCTGGACAAGTTGTACTAAGGTACACTTCTTCAGGCCCAAAGGTGAGCGTGTCGGTCCCCCTCCGACACACCCCAAACCGCCACCGATACTGGGCATGCCAATATATTTAGATATTTTTGGTTAATGGGCTAAAACCCTGACACTTTAAGATCTGAGTCTGATTCAGCAGTCTGGGATGGGGCACTGGGACGCTGCCCAAGGACGAAGCAGCAGCGTGCACCTGTCCCGCTCCTGAGGCTTACAGCCGGGCCCCCGATCCTACGTCTCACTGTACGACTGCAATGAAACGTGCAGGTGCGCGGCGTGTGGAAACAATGGGAAACTTCCAGTGGAACTCCGCAGTCAGGGCAACTCCAGCTGGACTCCTGTCTCTTCTCAGGCCACAGTTCTGCACAGATGATCACGATTCGTAAGACATGCGGGAGCCTCACCCGGCCACACAAACCTCAGGATGGGGCCTTTGCCAACATTTTCAGCAGCAGGCATGGCGTGGGGGTAGTTGGCAAATATGAACTTATTTTCAGTGTGTGTAATAAAGAAAATGAAATAACAAAGACAGGAAATTAAAAATACAATAAATGCACTTATAATTTATTTATTATACACTACACGATATAAATTTATTGTATTCTGTAAAAATAGAATATAATAAAAACTAATAAAAATATCTGCCACTCTGTAATCTTCCCACACAACAATTTGTACATAAACATCATTCCTGGGCAATGTCTTTGCAAGGGTTGCGGGTAGCAAAGTGGGTTTGCATGGTGAGTGAGGTTTGGCCCCCAAGCCCCTCCCTTCCTATCACCTGTGGATCAGAAATTGATGGAACCATTTGTAACCCCTAGAGGGGTGACACTCAGCTTCACCTGTGTGTGGGATCACCTGGGGAGTTCTTAAAAATGCAGTGCCCAGTGGATTGAGGGTGCTATCAGGTTGAGAACTGCTGGGCCCAGGACACACTCAGCCTCGGGCTCTGGCAGGTATGGTTCATCACCGGTGGTAAGTAAGGGAGAGGCCCTCCTTAGAAAGGGGCCCATAGAGGCCCATCTGTCTGTGTCATAGGAATTCTTAGGGTCCCTCAGGGAAGAGGGCCTGGTCACAGGACCGAGATCCGCTAGGCACGTGGTTGCCGCATCACCTGCTTATAGGCCCTTCTGTGGACAATGCGAAAGGATGAAAGAAATGGGGTTGGTTGTTCTGTTAAACCGCTGAGAACATGGAGAAAGTTTTTAAATGTTGAAATCAACGTTTAAAAATCCACTATTGCCTTTGAGCTTAGGGAGTTGTTTTTGAGCCTGGGAAAATGTGATTCCGTATTGTCGTCTGGCTGGCTTTCCACGGGTTCTCCTTTTCTAAAAGCATGGCCATGGAGAAGCCTGGGAAGGAAGCAGGAGGCAAGTCTCTCCAGGCTGGTGCTGGGCACAGGGAACAGGCGTGGAAGGGCAAGGTCTGTGGGCCGTCCCTTCCCTGCTGTGGTCACCAGGGAGGCCTGCTAGGGCAAGAAGGAGGGAAGGAGAACTGTGCAGGTGGGGGTTGAAGGGGACATGAAAGATGGGGGTGTGTAGGTTACAGGTCCTCATCAGTGTGGCAGAGGCTGGGAAGTGTGTTCTGGTTGTGCTCTCCAAGACAAGGCTTAGCAGACCTTGGGATACCGTGCAACACACCTGGCTTCCATGTCCTCCTCTGAAAAAGGGGAAGGGCTCTGAACAGATGACACCTGAGGCCCCACCCAGTCCCATATCCCGGGACACAGTAAGTTTGAGCACGGGGTTGCTGAGCGGCTGCTAAGAGGAGGAGAAGGAAGAGCTCTGTTGAGGGATTAATGTTCAGGAGGGTTTGAAGAAGGAGCAGAAGACATTGGGTGGCACTTGAAGAAACAAGGGGACCTCAGGACAGAAGTGAGCCTGGGTACTCAAGCAGCCGGCTCTGTGCCCAGTTTTCCCTGCCTCCTAGAGGCTGCCACTCAGATTGGGAGACAGAAAATGGTGGTGGGACCAGCTTCCTCTTCTCTGCTTCTTAGGGACTTGCTGTTACCATGGCGACGGTTAGGTGGTGCGATGTGTGGCTTTGTGCTGTGACCACCTCCTTTGTTCTCATCCCAGCTATAGCTACTACCTTTGGGGCTGTAAGAAAGGGTCCAAGTAGGGAATTCCTGTGCTTGTTCGGTTCACCTCAGGAGCCACTACTCTTTCTCTCTTGCCATGGCTTCCACCCTCCAAACAATTCAGTCCCCTTAGAAGTTCAAGGCACTGCGGTCCTAATTCTTGAGGGAGGCAGAGAACAAAAATCTGAACTGGAAAACCCACTAAATGCAAACGGAATAAAGTTTGGTCTGCCCCTTCGCTCTGTCTCTCGCAGCGGTAGGAGGGGATGCTTTATAAGAGAGCACAGTGGTTGCCTCCGGTGAAGTCAATTTCTAAGGGTTAGGAATGTGAGCCTCTTTGATTTGCCCCTCAATAACTCACTCTGGCTCTATCATTCATGGGAGCTCCTCTAAGCCCTTCTGGAGCTTATTTATTCTTTCAGCCTTTATTGGATTCCACATGACAGAGGCAACCCCTGAGCCCTGTGGTGGAGTCCTGGCCTCATCCATCAGCTGTGGACTGCAAGGAGGAGTCGTGTTTTCTAGAGGAAATTCTCTGCTGGGGTTCTTTCCTTGGCTCTGCCTCTAAAAAGCTATGACTCTGGGCAAAGTCCTTCGGTCTCTCTGAGTCGAGGTTTCCCATCCTAGGAAACAAAAGCAGGAGCATCTGACAATGCCTAGTTCATGGGGTGGTTGCATTTTGAGAGCAGAAACTGTGCCCTATTCATGGTTGCATCCCCAGAGCCCAGCACGTTTCCTGGCACATCATAGAAACTTGGGGAATGCTTCCCAAATGAAACAGATAAAAGGAAAAATCGTTAGTGGTGATATTGGTGATATTGCCTTACCAGTTGGAGTTCCTGGTGACAAATGACAAAAAACAATTCCAACCAGCTTCAGCACACACAAGGCGTCTCCATTTCACACAACAGGGAGGTCCAGTGGTGGGCGTGGTTTCGGCCAAGACTAGATTCCGAGGGCTCTAGAAAGCCATAAGAGCACAAACCATTCCAGAAAAAAAAAAAAAAATGAACAGCTTCGAAGCCCACAGCTCTGCAGGGGTGGAAAGAGGCTAAGTTCCAGTATAATAAAACCATCTGGACTTGTCATCCTGCCTGCCCCTTCCAAAGTGATTGACCTTGGGCGAGTCACTCTTTTCTAAGACTTTGAACCCTCTAAAATAAGAATAAGAATACTTGCTTTGCATAGAGTGACTGAAAGCTCAAAAGAGGTAAGAATGTAAATAGTTTCTAGTAGCCTTAAAATGTAATTTAAATGCAAGATGGATGGCATGTATATGGGTGGTTTAAGTAAGCGTGAAAGCCTAATTTACTTTGCAGGAATTCATTTTAGGGGGTATGTTCAGGACACCTCTTTATGTAAGTCTATTTCTGTGCTGATTTAGACCTAGTACTTATTGAGTACTTTACATGGATTATCTCATTTAATCCTTACCTAACTCTGCATGGTAGGCACTACTATTATTAGTTCCATTTGAAGATGAGGAAACTGAGGCTTTATGCATGCGTGAAACTCTGCCAAAGAATACAGTAATAGGTTCTGGAGGCAGGAGACCAACACTCAGTTCTGACTGAGGATCCAGCAGGTGTCACACCTGGGACTTGAGGTTCTTGGGGTTCTCCTTGCCTAACATGACATGTTCATGCTGGATGAGACTCAGAGGGTGTAGGGTCCCAACATCCCAACTTACCAAGGCTCGGTGGAGCCAGGACATAATCCCAGCTTTCTGACTTTCATTCTGCATCTGCCAGAGCTTCTAAGAAGAAACCCTAGAAATGTCAACCAAAGGAATGCACTCAAGAAGAGCTTGCAGTTTGCTGGAGAAGCCGGAGAACCAGGCTGGCATCATGCCTTCAGGAGCAATGCCACGCATGTTGCAGAACTGGCTGGTAGGACACCCCTTCACCACTACTCTGCACCAGACACAGCAATTGGTAGCACCAAAACTACCAGTGCTGGACACCACCCCTAGCCCCTGGCCCATGTCACCCCCTTCCCCGACCCCTCCCCATAACTCCATCTTTCTGCATATTCTACTGTTCTTGCCTTTGTATTTCGCTAACCCTTGATTCAAAGCCTGGCCGGGTACGTGTGATGGGTAGAGCCTAGGTTACATGCCCATGTCCTAGCTGCGAGGAAGACTGGAAAGCAATGTCTGCCAACTTTAGCTTTTAGAGTGAGACGCATCAGTGCCAGCCCACCAACACTCAAAAAGGCGAGTTTCCCAGACCTCGAAAAGAAATGTGGATGTTTGATGGCCAAAACTAGTGTTCTCAAAACTCTGAACGAGAGTAAATGGGGTCCTAGGAAATGTTGATTTGCTCCCAAAACCCTTGCCCCAGGAGCCAAAACGCAAATGCCATCATGTCCTTTCCTGCTTCGTGGGAGCAGGGCCGTGTGCCCTCCACTGAGTTTTCTGCAGCCCGTGGTTGTCAGTTCCTCTGCAAGGCGAACATGCAGCCCTTCTCCCAGGTCTGACTCGTGGGCATATGGTGCTGTGTCATATTGTTGTAACATCAATAAAAATATTTTACACAGAAACTTAAGGATGACAGCTCTGGAGCCCCAAACCCTACCAGTGGCCTCAAGCTGTGAAGGGAAGAGTGCTCGGTGTGCAGACCGACTGTGCCTCCTCAGTGGAAAGCGGGCTGAGGGAGGGGGGCCTATAGAGGTCTTTCTCTGCAGGCCTCCCTCATCCCGGATCCCAGACCCCCAGAGCAAACGGATGTGGCTTGAAAAGAAAAAGGCAGATGCTCTCCTTGTTTGAGGCACGAGTTTTCTAGGAGTCGAGGAGGAGATGGCGTGTAGGCTGTGGCCGCCCTACTGGTGGCTGGCCCCGGGCTCTCCTCACCCCCTCAGCCAGTCTTTTGACCCTGCCGTGGCCCATGGCATGGGTCGTCGACAAGTGTCCTGCTTCTTTAAAGGACATGAGCTTTTGGCCTATCTGATTTAAATACGTATTTTAAATAGATTCATCTGTGTGGCATTTATGACGTCAGAGACCTCCCTCACCTGACGTCTCACGTGCCGCTACCACAAAGTTATTATTACCTCTTATCATGAGCAGGTAAAGTGACAGAGAGGGAAAGTGACGCCCCCTGTCACGTGGTTGGTTCTTGACAGCGCACAGATGGGGACACAGGTTGCCCAAATCCCAGAACCAGAGTTATTCTACACAAAAGATTTGAGTCAGAAGCAACTTTAGGATCCCCTTCATTTTATAATCGAGAAAACCGTGGCTCAGGTTGATTAAGTGACTCGGCAAAGGATCACACAGGCAGCGGCCAAGCGGAGACCAGCACTGGCGCAGAGTGTGGCTTGCACGCAGAGTGTGGCTTGCACGCAGAGTGTGGCTTGCACGCAGAGTGTGGCTTGCAGAATCAGACAGACCCAGGTTCCCACTCTGCCTTTGCCTCCTTCCCAAGCTGCCCACCCCTGTAAGATGGGCAGTCACATCCATTCTGTATGGCGTTGCTTTAACAGTTAGATGAAATAAAAACGCTGAACTAGAGCAGTAGCTAGCACACAGTGGCATGTAACACATGCTGTTTCCTCTCTTCCCACCCCATCTGGACTCCTAGTCCAGTGCTCCTGCTGCTGCTTTGGCATCACTGTCCCTGATATTAGAGACGCTGCCGGTCTCCTGCCTTGCGGGGTCCAGGCTGGCCAACCTCCTCATTAACCACAATAACTTCGATTAAGTGCCAGCCTGTCATCCTAAAAACATCACATTATTGGGGCCCATTAGAATCCCCAGTCACAGCCCAGGAAACCATCCTCAAAACGTCCAGAGAACGGAGATTTCCTGTCTTGTTCGCCAAGATTTTTATAAGCAGTGACGGTCATCTTTATTTTTTCCAGCTTCTCATTTTCAGGGATTATTTATGCACACACCCTGCAAATATGTGTCCCCTGCGTTCCCAGGGTGGTGATTTGAATAACCACCTCCCCCCTCCCTCCCAGTCCTGATTTTTGGCTCTGTGATATCTCATTATATTCTAAAGAGCCATCCTCGAGGCAGGGCACCACGGATGCAATTAATTCTGCCTCTGTAGCAACACTGCTCTTAAGCAAAATATATTGATTGCCGAAGCTTTGGACCTACTTTAATCAAGTAATCTAAACAGGGCTTAAGCTTCAAAAGCCGAGCAATGTGCCCGGCTTCAAAGCGCTTACTTACAGTGAATTAATTTATCCGGGATGTACTGATACTCCCTGCAACCCCGTGGATTTTAATGTTGGAGGTTGCAATCAGGGCTCTGATAATATCCCCCAAGCCCGGCCTCCATTGATTATCATGTGAAAAGACACAGAGGGGAGTGGGGCGCAGGGGAGGAGGGAACAAAGGGATGGGATTTGACTAAGAGTGAAACAGCACTGTTCTACTTGCTGTCCCAGGGCCTGCTGCCTCTGCTCCGGTCCCCTGGGGCTAGTTCTGGGAATGGGGTTGGGAGAGGGCGGAGGTGCTACAGCAACAGGGCATTCCAGATGTGATTCTGAACAGAAGCCAGAGGGGTGGCTCCCGTGCATGGGTGCGTGCTTGCATGTGAGCGTGCCTGTGTGTTGCAGGGAAACAGGACACCTGCTGTTCTAGAGGCCAAGCTGCCAGTCACCCTCCTGCCAATAGGGAGGGTACCCCTTCCCGCCAGTTTAGTCAGGGGACTGCTCTCTTGATCTCATTTCTGGCTTTTGAGTGAGGCCCCACCCACATCCCAGGTCTGGAGCCCATAACCTCATCTTTCACTTATTGAGGACTCACCCTGTGCTCGCCATGATTCTAGGTCCTGGGGACACAGCAGAGAACGGGATAGACAAAAATGCTTGGCCTCGTGGCATTCACTTGCCTCTGGGGTATGGTGGGAGAAGATGCACACCCTGTCTTTTTAAGTTAATTATTTGATTATAGAGAAAATAAGACAGGAGCCAGGGATAGGGAGTGTGAGGGTGTGTGATGGGGGTGCTGTCAGTGTCCGTTCAATTTTAAAATCATTGCTCTGCGTTGGGAAGGTGGTATCTGAGCAGAGACTGGGCGGAGAGGTGGGAGGGAGATGCTGTAGGCTGCTGGGGGAAGGGGCTCCGGGCAGAGGGAAGAGCATGTGCACAGGCCCCGAGGCAGAGCGTGTCTGACGCATCTGAGGGGCCACAAGGAGGCCGATGTGGCTGAGATACAGCAGGCAAGAGGAAGAACAGGGTGACAAGAAGTCAGATGAAGCAAGGGCCAGATGGAGGCCAAAGCCAACCATGGATTTACTTTTCTTGGCCACAGTGGTTGGCTCAGGGATGGACCAGGGACATAGCCACGAAGAACAGGGGCTGAGTTGTCAGCAGCTGTCTTGTGGCCGCGTGGAGCCTGAGGATATAGCCGACGTGGAGGACGGTGGAACCCAGGCCTGGGTGACATCATCTGAACTCCTGCATCCTTTTGAGCCTGAAAACTCCACGACACTCGGATTTTAAAATAATTTTTGGGAGCCGGCAGCTCTTCCTTCTTGCCTAACCCATTTTGAATTGTTTTCCTAAATAAATCTTACAGCCATAAGCATCCTGTGTCTTGACACAAATTTCAGAGGTGGAACATCCACGTCCTCTGCGTCATACTGAGGGCACATCTGGCTTTCTTCTCTCCTCAGAAATAGGGAGGTCCTCTGTGACTCAAGGCCATGCGAATAAGAGAGAACACCTCCTACTCCCCAAGGCCTGGCCCATCTCCCTCGCTTTTCCTCTCTCTGCCTCTACAAAGTGCCTGGGTTAGCAGAGTTGGGGATGGAAGAACCCAGAACCCCTTCCCAAATTCCATTTCACTCCCTCCCACTTCATCCCCCCAATTGTTTGAGCCGGTCGGCCCTTTCCTATCTGCCTGAAGTAGGGATGGTATTAGCATCGACTAAGGACCTAATATGTACCCGATTTTACATACGTTGAGTTTTTACATATGTTACTGCATCTTTGGAAATTTATTTATAGCTTCAGAAGCTCTGATATTCACCACCATTATCATGACGGTGTGCAGGCCAGCATCGGTTCTGATGGCTGGTGCCCATGCCACATAGGCTGTGAGAGTTTTCAGATTTGACTCCTGGTTGCTATGGTCTCCTTGTATCCCAGGTATCAGCAGGGCTGCCCTGCCCTTTAAGATTGAAATTAAATGGATTCAAACGCTGTTCTTTGTGTGGTCACAGGCAAGCGTGGTTCCTCCAGTCTCTCTAGGGCTTTGAGGGGAGTGGAGGTGGTGGCTCACAGTTTCCAATTCTCCCCTGTTTTTGAGCTTCTCTGAATTACTAACCACATTGTCCAGGTGTGGACCTCCCATATTATTAACAACACATATTATTAACACAAGGCATTTGCATGTAAAAGACTTTACTGAAGGTTTAGCGATAGAGATTACATCATAGTGTCAGGTAAGAAAAGAAATCCAACATCACGCATCCCTCCACATTTCTTTTTTTGGCCATTTCCCACAAGAAGATTCTTTCCCTTATTCCCTTTCTCATCTCAGCCATGCTGCTAAGCCCCCCCTCTTCTTCCAAACCCCTCACTCCACATTTTACCAGTTTCATCACCCTTTCTATCTTTTTTCTCACTCCTTCCCTCCCTTTTCCAACTCGACCTCCAGTCACTTTTGCAAAGAAATGAGTTCTTTGCCCTTAGACTCCTTCACAAGTGTGCTCAGCAGTGGGGCAGTCTCTCTGTGTCCCTCTTCTGAGCAGCCCAGAGGACCCAGCTTAACTTGGAACTTTGTGTCTTCCTTCTCTCAGCCACTCCAATCTCTTCTGGGGAAGGTGTGGGTTAGTGAGCCATTCCCCAGTGTTATCCGTGAATGATTCTATCATCCGCAGGAGGCAGAGAATGCGACCACAGCCAGCCTAAGTTTCATGAACTAAATTCTCTTTATTAGACCCATTTTAATGAGGAAAAATGGATGCTCTTGAGGTTAGGTGGATAAATGACTGGCCCTAGTACCCAGGAGAGAGGGGATTTGAATACTGGTATGGCAATGGTGATTTTATGCCATTTCCACTGCAGCATCATGAATTCAGCAAAAATTGCATACTCTGTCTACCTACCCCCATCCATACACATTCACTGAGTGTTTCCTGTGTGACAGCACCAGGCTGGGAAGGTTGCAGCAGACGAAAAATAAATAATCCCTCTCCGATAGGATTCTTCATCTCACACAGAGATAAGCCAGATGGCACATTTTAAAGGGAAAATTCAGGAAGTTCAAGAAAAACAGGATAAAATACAAAAAAAAAAAAACCCTCTCTACCTGTTTATTAAAGGGACAGGATAGTAGTGATTACACGGTTAACCATGAACCCCTTGCAAGCTGTAGACTTCGCTGCTCTGTACCACACCTTTTTTTCCAGTTGTGAAACAAAGATAGTAATGGGGCCTCTCCTACAGGCTTAGGAGGGTAAGTGGATAAGTCCATGTAACATACTTAGAACAGTGCTTGGCACACAGCAAGCGCTCAATACATGTTAGCTGTTATTATTAAATAATGTATGGTGATGTGTTGGCCAGCAATTATGTTACTAGGTAAACATCACTATCCCTGGTTGAGAGGGGAGGAAATTGAAGCACAGAAGTAACCTCCTCCATGTCATGGAGCCACTTTGGGCAGAGGCAAGAACAGAATGCAGGCCTTCGGAGGCTGGTCTGGTACCGTTCCCAGGGTCTCCCACTGGGACAGAGCACAGGACAGACTGTGAGGCAAGCTTGTAGAAAACGTGGCACTGATCTGGGATGGAGTAGATTGTATTTGGGAATGGATGACAAGGGAGGGTGATGTGATTAAAACAGCTAGCTGCCTACCCAACTCCATTCTCTTCATCTCCCACTGCGATAGTGATGTAGCTGGTAATAGGCTGCCCAGTTAGGAACTACATTTCCCATCTTGCCTTGAGGTTAGGAGGTGGCAGCCACACTAAAAAGTTCTCACCAATGGACTAGGAGTAGAAGAAAATGATCTCCTTCCAAGCTGGCACCTTAGAATAAAGGATGTGCCTCTTCCATGTTCTTTTCCCTTTTTGCTGGCTACAGAACTGAGCAGGCAGATAAGGCAGTGATTCTTAAGCTCCCTGTGTGGAAGAACTGGATGTCTGCCCCACCACACCTCCAAACCATCACCAACTAAACTTTTGTCCTACAACCTGCTCAATGAGTCCACTGTTCGTACACTTGGGTGTCATGGAAACGCCAAATTGCAGTAAAAGTTTCTGCAAGTTTAGTTTCAGTGTCATGACTGAGTTCACTGTACCATTGCCAGTTGGGTTGTGGCCGGGACTCATCTGTGTGGTCCACACTTGAAGTAGCGCAGCCCTGGGATGATGCAGAGGCCAGATGGAAGATACGGGGGGCCCTGATGGCTGCATGGAGCAGAGAGGAAATTTTAAAAAATCTATATTCTTCAGCCACTGCATTGTAGGAAGGCTTTGTTAGGGAGGTGTGCTTTACCCTAAAACAGGTGGGGCACGCCATGTATTAAAAGGAAGAATGGACTTTCCAACCAGGTGAAATGGGCCTGGCAATGACCCATGCTGCCGACGTGTCGTCTCTACTTGCTGGGACAGTGGCGCATCTCCACGTGACACTCCTGAGCACCCACTATGTCCATACACTGACGGGTGACACCAGGGTCTCCAGTTTCCCGCCAGCAGCCCCTT
The DNA here is from genome assembly GCA_004024845.1 of Tonatia bakeri. Taxonomy (NCBI): domain Eukaryota; kingdom Metazoa; phylum Chordata; class Mammalia; order Chiroptera; family Phyllostomidae; genus Tonatia; species Tonatia bakeri. The sequence goes on from PVIA01005590.1 coordinate 30,571, forward strand.
TGCCCGCTGCCTTATAATCTGTGAGTTTTTGGTACACTGTGGGGTAATTTGGATCCAGGTAACTCTGTGTTCAAATCTGAGGCTCACATAGAACCACAGGCATTGAAGTGCTTTGAGAAAACAATGATAAACAAATTTTAGTTCAGAAAGCAGCTGGGGATGAGAGGAGACTGAGGTAAGGATTTAGGAGTCATATGAGGTCAGAGAGACCCTACAGGGCAGTGTCCGGGGCCTAAACTGGGATGTGATACCCAAATGCTTTTGATTCCTGGAGTCACAAATTCCAGCTGCATATCCTCAGGCCTCGGGCGAGTCCTGTGGCATCATGAGGATTGCCATGATGACATCACGGGATTGGCGTGAAGGTCTGTGAGAAGGACCGTAAAAACCCAGGTGCACCGGTGTGCTGGCCAGGGCCTGGCGGGAGGCAGATGGCACACTCGAGCTGGGTGACTGGAGAGAGTGAGACACAGAGGCAGTTTACAATGGTGTGGCAGGGATGGGGGGACTAACGGGGGATAGTGAGCACTGGGTGAGCAAAGGTGTGTGTGAAGGTGGGAGCAGCCATGACCTTCCTGAGGCCTTGGGGGCGGGGGGAGGAGGGAGCAGTGATCAGAATCCAGAAGCCATGCTTCATCCAGGGGACCAAGAGCACCACCCAACAGAAGTGGCAGCCCGTTGAGACCAAGGCCACCCACCTGGAATGAGCTGGGAGTAAACCCCCTGATCTTCCCCTTGTTCCACTCTCCTAACTCCTGCCTCTGCCTCCCTCCAGCCAGGGCCCCCTGGAAAACAGAGGGAAAGGGAGCCCTAGATGCCTGTCCCCACCCCCGACACCCCCATACACAGAGGAAGATGGAGAAGCTGAAGGGAGCACCCAGTGAGCCCATAGACTGGGTCCCCCGCCCCCCAACCCTATAGACAGAATCCACCTGATTTACAGGAGCACTTAACAAATAAAAAAGAATTTGCAGTTTCTGGATGTAACTGCACATGAGAAGGCTTCTTCCCAGGCGCCACTTAACTGAAAATCGGACCTCCTGGATGCCAGGCCTGCAGGTCTGTTCTCACCTCGAGCAGAGAAGATGAGTAAATGGTCCTTCCCCTGCTGGCCTCGCGCCAGACCCTCTTCCACCTCTTTATTCCTCGTTCTCTGTCGTCCTGGCCTAAGAAACCACCATCTGGCTGCAACCCGGCTAAGGGAGGGATCGGTGAGTTGAGGGCCTGGGGTACGTCCCCCGCTGCCTCCAGAGATGATTAGTGGCTGCTTGTCGGCAGATGTAGCTCAGTGGCGGTTTAATATCCCGAAGTCCCCCCCCACACCCTCACGAGGAGGCTGCGGACTATTGAAGGCATTTCACACAGAGAGCGGTGATTGCCACAGCAATCGTTTCCTTCAACAGCCATTAAAACACTTCTGAATGTATTTTAACAAAGAAAAAGGAGCAGAAAAGGAGTATGTGTGTTGGGGGAGGGAGGAGGGAAGGGACAGGAGTCCTCCTATTTCCTGACCGATATCAAAGTTCACAGAGTGAACTTGCATCAGGTGGGCTTTTAGTATCAGCCTGTTTGTAGTTATGAGCGCATCGTCGGTGCCCACCTTTCGTCCTCAGCACAGCCTGCAGGTGTGGGTGGGGGCAACTGGGAGACACACGTGGGCTACCCCTGAGGCCCGAGGTCAGGCATAAGGCGCAGGCAGAGCCCGGCTGTCACGGGGATGGGCACGCCGGGATGCGCGCCAACAAGCTCTGGTCCAGAGAAATGTTAAACGCACCTTCTTGGTTCAGCTCCCTCACTACACAGAGCAGTCCGTCACCTGGCCAGGGCCTGTGCTCCCACCTGAGTCCATTTACCGAAGGGGAGGGTTGTGCCTTCATTCATTTACTCAGTAAATAGTTATGGAGGGTCTACCAGGTGCCAGGCGCTGAGGTGGCAGCAGGGAGGGTCTGCAAAATATTATTCTAAGAGTTGCAAAGCCCCGGCAATGACCAACTAGAACAGAAGGGAGTCCAGGGCTAGGACAGGTTCTGGGAGGCCCAGTGGGCCCAGGAGGGGGTCAGGGGACGCCTGGGGAAAGATGAGACAGTGAGGGGTGCAGGGGGACACTTGGGCCTCAGGACAGTGACTGTTAACTGGTTTGGAAGTATTTCAATATCTTGCCAGTTGTCATAGTCCTGCTAGTCTGTGCCACTGAAAAAAACACAATAGCTCCCAATGGAGTTTATTTTCTTGCAGTCAGCTTGTCTTTTCCATGCTTATCGTAAGGATATTGTTTTAAAATCTTGCCAAAAAGCATGGGCAATTTCATTTTCTGTGCTGGGCCTATGTCAACCCTAAAAAAATGAACTCAGCTGCCTAGAAACTGCTGGAAGGATGCACACTTTAGCGATTTTTTGTGGTCTTCAGAGGCAGAAAAAAAGCTTTCTTATCTTTGAGCCAATGTGTATTATAAAAGTCATCAGGTTTCCCTTTTTGCTTCAGCTGCTGGGATGCTCAGATTTAAATTTGTATCCTCATTTTAACAATGGTAGGTTCCACTTGAGAACAGTGGGTCCCAACCTCCACTGCAGGTTAGAATCACTGGGGTAGCTTCAGTGAACACTGATCCCAGACTACACTTAAGACCAATCACATCAGAATCTCTGGGGGGTGGGGGGGGGGGATCCAGACACCATATTTTTAAAGATCCCTGAGTGACTGTAATGAGCAGCTGTCGTTAAAAACACTGCTCCACTCCGTATGTCTGAATTCTGACTTTCCCTTGTTAAAAAAAAAATTGCTTATCTTTATTTACATTTTCCTTGGGTCTGATTTTTTACTTATGTGTAATTTTTCAATTTAATTTTGTGTATTTTTGTGAATTGCCTCAAGTCCTTTCAGGAACAAGATAAAATATAGATGAAAATGATTAATTTTTGTCCTGTGTTCAAGCCACATGACAAGCACCCTGGAGCTGCACAGTTTGGGTCGGCGGGATATCCTCTACAGGAGGTTCCCTCCAGAGGGATGAGGGGCCCGAAACCCCCTCATGCCCCAGCCCGTGGGCTGAGTCTGCCCGACAGAAAAGTCCTGCCTCTAAGACGCCCTTTGGACTAGAAGCTGCCCCAATAGACGACCTCTTTCTGAGTGGGTGCAAGGGGGTGTGGGGAACACGGACTCTGTAAGAAATAAGTTCCAGAACATGACAGTATATTTTCTTCCTGACTATCTGAGGGAAACTTGATCTGCTAAATAAAGTTTGTGTGTAGGTCCAAGGGACTGAGAAAAAATGGATCCAGCTCACTCCTGAGGTGAATTATAACCATCACAATTTGCTAAAATGGAACCAGTTGGGCTAATCACCTTCTGCTGGAAGGAAAGTCACTGTTTCTGGGGAGGGAGCCAGGTGGGACTAGTCCTGGGCTAGGGAAGGGGAGGAGACCATTTTCTTCTCCCCCCGGACTGCCCCATTTTGAATGTTCATCCTGTAAGTCTGCCCCCAGTCACCTTTAACCAACCCATTGCTTGTGCATAGGCAGGATTGCAGAGGGGTGGCAAGAAGGCTGGCTATTGCCTTGAACTTCAGTTGCAAATTCAAATGCCTACTGAGGAGAGGACAGGTGGCAGAAGAGCAGAGAAACATGAGCTAAGTCTCAGGGCACAAGTGGAATAGGGAGTGGTGGGGACTGTGATGAAAGTCATCAGGCAGCGTATGAGGGACATGCAACCTCATACCAAAATGGGGCGTCAGTGGGAGGGGGTAGTTTGAGGGCAACAAGTAGGGCGAGAGCAGAAGCTTCCAGAACCTGTGGATCTAGTGTGAGCCAGCTGATTGCCCAGGAGACTGTACTAGAGAACTTAAAATAGCATCTTCTATAATTGCTTGAGTCTCCGGGTATTTAGTAACCACGTCTGGCAGTCTATACCCAAGACAGGCTAGCTGTGGGAAAGCCACTGTTAAAATGAAATCATTAGCATAATAGACTTGATGAAAAGGGTGGCAAGATGGGAATTTCCTCTCGCAATATGTGCTCTGCTCAAAACAGTCCCTGAGCCCTGATGGGGACAACACCCAACCAACTGAGCCACACCAGCCAGGGCTCGGGGTCACTGGTGACTCCCAGTTGGGGCACGTGCCTGGGTTTCCAGTTCAGTCCCTGGTTGGGTGCATCTGAGAGGCAACCAATCAGGGCTTCTCTCTCACACTGACGTTTCTCTCCCTCTCTTTCTCCCTTCCTTCTCCTCTTTCTGAAAAATCTTTAAAAAGAAAACAACAGTCCCTGAAACCAGTAGGCCACATTAGTGGTTGGCCGCAGTGCCCCAGTATCTCTCAAGCTGTTTTTTCCTTAGGGACCTAACAAACATTACTTCTAAAAACAGCCCAGCATCAAGCAGGGCTGATGTCACCGAACTCCTTTCCTTTCCTGGTTTATTTATCATTTGTTTGGTTTCCTAGTAACTAGGTGTGCACAGACAGACACACACACACAGGTGCCCACACTTGCACAGGCACGTGCTTTGCTATTTTCCCTGGAAAAGAAGTGTCAGCTAATGAACCTGAACACATGGAGTTGGGAAGGTTGTTAGCAAGGCCAAGTGCTCAGCGACGTCAACATTGTGAAGAAGGCTAAGTTATTCTTCTTGGAAGAAGAATGCAATCCAAGAGAACTGTGCACGCCCAGCAGGGCCAGGACTAGGTGAAATCTGTGGCGGATGAGGACTGAAAAGTGAGTCCTTCTGAACCCTAGGATGAACAATGGCCGGGAATTCTTTGTCCATCTCCCTCCCAACCCCCACACCCATCAGGAGGTGCAGGTTTCCCCGCTCTGCTGACTGGCCCCGGTGCTGCTTTAGTCAAGAGAAACCACTTTGCCGGTTCCATGTCTGAGTCCCCACACACTTCCCCTTCGTGCTTTTTGGGAGCCGTGAACCACCTTGCTGGGGAGGCCTGGTGGGCAGGAGAGGCTCTGAGACTCACAGCCTGGGAGGGGCCCAGTGTGCCGCTGCCGAGCATCCCAATGACCACGGACCCAGCTCCATCTGGCTGCAAACCCATGAGAGCACACCCACAGCCGGCAGAAGAGCCACCTGGTCGACCCACGGAATTGAGAGAGAGAAAAATGACTGCTCTTGCTTCAAGCTGCTAATGTTAGGGGTGGTCATTATGTAGAAAGAGAGGATCAAAACACTGCCCAAGCAGAAACAGAGGGTACACTTACTGACGGACGGTTTCCAGCCACTGTCCAGCCCACTGCTGCTTGGACCCTGACTGTGCCCTTCCTTGGATTTCTAGGTGTTTCCTTTTCCCAGTTAATGGAATTAGTCACAGGGAGACAGGAGTTGGGGCCCAGGCGGAAAGGCCTCTTTTTTAAAATGGCTCTCTCTTCAGATTAACAGATGGCACATGACAGGGAGGCCCATAGGCTAGTGGCATGGGGGAGCTGTCAAATGCAGTGGCAGACAGGTAGGGCGAAACACGAGTCCTGATAAAAAAGGCAAGAGGGGGTCTTTGTCAAGCAGGAGAAATGAAGGCAACAGATTCTAATCAAATAGGCCCAGTGTGTCTGGGAAGACTGGTGGCTGTTTTACCGTCTTTACAGCATCATTTTGCCAGCCAGCATCTCAAAACAGAATTATGTCACTATAACTCCAGTCCCTCTCTGGAGGGAAAGGAGAATGGCTTGGAGCAAGGACTTCTGTGCTAAGTATGGGACCAGGCACTTTTCCATACGCTATCTCCTACATTCTACAGAGCCTGGGGCACCCAGGCTAGCTTCAGGTTGCTTGACATCCTAAATATCTATTTATAGTTATCAACTTGAGCCTTGAGTCTCGTGTTATATTTACTTTAAGTTAGTCCCTTTTTAATTCAGGGTAAAAAGAATATGGCAAAAATAATACAAGAGAAACAGTAGAAAAATCCACTTGTTACATTTGTTCCCTTTGATAGAAGTGGAAACATAACAACATAAATGTTTGAACAGTACGTCCTCCCTCTTCAAATATAAATGCACCAAGAGACATTTAAAATGTCCCTTCTCCTTGACTTTCTGATTCACATTTCACCCTGACATCTCGGCAGCTTCCACATAAGATCACAGTAAACCATTTCCTCCTTATTTAATAAATAAGTCAGGATTGGAGGCATCAATTATATTTGAATACACCAAAAGCTGGCAGAGAGAGAAAGGGACTTTCAAGTACTTGGTTACTGTTGACCTATGGGGGAAATCGGCTCCTGTCACTCATGAGATGCATAAAGGTGATTGAACGGAAGAGTTCACCGTAGGGATGACCTGTTTTTTTCTGCATCTACCGAGAAAGACTTAAAGTACTGAGAGATAAAAGGACCTCATCACTGAGAACCATTAAGCACCAGAACCGGCTTGAGCAGTGAGGAGATGTTTTTCGGGCGGTCTGGGAAGGGCAATGTCCGAAGGCAGGAAGTCCGTCGCAGCTCTGTTATTCCTGCTGCACCTACTGGTGAGTCACAGTTCACTTATTTTTAAGAGAGGCCATAAATAAATCCAGGGCATGCTTCCAGCACTATGTAGATTGAAAGATTCATTTGCATTTTTTGGAAAATTATTCATTGCTGGAGTAGAGCAGTTAATAAAATATTTTATATTCATAGGCATCCATATATTGGAATGCCCCTCCACTCAAGGTCTCTCTAATTTTAAATAATCTGTCTTTAGAAGACAGTATGTTTGGCCTGAAATATATATGTATTTTATATGTATAATATATAATTTATGTATATACATATATATCATGTTGTATATAAGGCATATACGTATTATACATATAACACATGTGCATTAAGACATATAATATTATGTGTGTTATATTATGTATGTAATGTGTGATATAATATATAGTATATTATATTCTCTCTATATAGTCATATATATAGTCATATATATGTATATGACTACATATATATATGTATATAGTCACATATATATGACTGCCTGAACATCCCCTGGGGGCCTGATGAGGGTGAGAAAGTGTCCCCTACCAAGGACAGGTCCTTATTTCTGAGGCTCGTGCTGTCAGGGGCCATAAACTAGGGTGGGAGGAGGCTCAGTGGTCCCCAGGGACACTGTAACAAGGAGTCTCACCTAGGGTCAGGGCAGGTGGGGTGCTCCCTGGCATGATGGTGGCCTCAGGTATGGAGGGGACCAGAATCCGGGATCCTTGAGGATGCTCCCTGTCCTGGGATACCTGGATGGGTGACTGGGTGGGGTAGTCTCTTTGTCACTTGGAACTCAGCCCTCATTATGGCCATCTCAAATTTTAATCCTTAAGACAGTAAGATGTTTGGACATATATGGAGAAAAAGTCAAGATGTGGAAGTGGTCAATTGCCCTCTTTTTTCATAATTCTTTCATCTCTCCCCATTCTTGCTGAAGTTCACTGGAGCAGAATCTTCCCTCCTCTCCCACGGCCACGTTGCTCCAGCCAATAGAATGTAAGAAGTAAAACATACACCACACCCAACTATAGGTTTTCAGGGTGTTCATGTGGATTGGTTCGACCACATGTGCTCCGTCTGGCACCACGAGAAGAACCCGCCCCAGGTACTGGCTGATCTTGGAGTCCAGGTCCTGGCAAAAGACATACGAGGTAGACTTAGACTTGACCTGAAGCCTGAAGTCTAGCCTGAAGTCCAGCCATGGCAGCCAACTCACAAACCTTTGAGTGAGCAATAAACATTTGTTGTTGGAAGTTGCTGAGATTTTTGGAGTCATTTGTTACACAGCATTAACTCAGCCAATGTTGGCTAAAGTCAGAGCTCTCAGGTGATTTTAACATTTGATTTTATTTCTCTATGTGTGTATTTTTAAATTCTCTACAATGAACACATGTTATTTAATTTATTCAGTCAATAGTTACGTATTGAGCACCTACTGTATACCTGCCCCTGTGCTAGGCATTGGGAATGAGACGGTGAAAAACAGTTGACATACCTACCCTCATGGCACTTAGATGCTTGTGGGAAGGCAGGCCCTCCTGCAATCACCACACACATAAATGTGAACCTGCAACCACTATAAGGTGATAAGTGCCCCGGGTGGGAAGTGTGTGGTACCAGGAGCATGTTGGCAACAGAAATGTGACTTAGAAACACCAAGAAAAGCTTCGCTGAGGACGTGACAGCTGAGCTGAGAACTGGGGAATGACCGGGAGTTAATGAGGTGAAGTGGGGTGATTTAAAAAACAGCTTTTAGGAAAATAACTTAGTTTTTATTGTTCAGATTCTGTCAGTCTGCTGTAATGTTAACAGGTGATAATTAGCCTGAGGACCAAATTACCAATGATCTCACTATTAATAGCCTCTGTGTGAAGCAGGGGCATGCAGCTGTCCATCCAAAGCCGTGACGCCCTCCCACAGTACGGACAGTATAAAGCTGTTTGTGGGAAGTGGCTGCTCAGCCAGGGACTCATTCCCCAGATCCTCCTGTGTTCAGGTGTCATTGTTCTTGCCAATGGAATTGAGCCCCAATGATGGGCCTCATTTCTGGGCCAGGACTGTTAAGGAGCAAGTGTGCCTTCTCCACATTGGTCCCTTTCCCTTCCCCCAGAAGATGAAACTGACGACAATGTGACCCTGAAAGACCATTCAGATGGAAGGTATCCACCAACCAGAAACACCTTCCTTGGAATACTCACTCATTGCTATGTGACTAAGAAGTAAACTATTACGTCATGCTTCTGAAATCAGGGGGCCTATTTGTTATGGCAGCTATATTATGCTGATTAATAGAACATATATTTTAAAAATTGACTCAGTGTTTTCCTGATTCACTCACACACACATAACCGACCTTTTAACTGGGTAGAACATGGTAGAATATTTGTTTTGTGAGACATGAACTTTGGGCTCAATGTTCTTTTTTTTCCCACCTGGTAGGACCTTTGCTGGGTGGGTCCTGCATGTCCCAACTGATTGGCGAGTCTGGAGAACTACTTACTTTTACATACTATTAACTTTATTTGCTTCTCCACTTTCATGAGTCCTTATGGGTGATGCTGACGTTTTCAGCATGAAGAATGTTTTACACAAATCAGAGGTGCTCTGCTGAAACCTGAAACACATTGCCTTGAAAGAAATACCATATTTACTGACATACATCTAAAAGGCCACATTTGCGATACCAAACAGCCTGATTTGGGAGGCAATCGGGAGCCATTGGAAGTTCTCCAGTAGGGGAGTGATAGGGCTGAAGAGGTGTTTTGGGAAGATGAATCTGTGAGTTTTGCACAGAAGAAATGAGGGGGAAAAATAGCTCAGAGGCATAGGGGCCAACTGTGGCAACAATCCGGTGCTGAAATGGAGAGGCCTGGTCTGGGATGGCGCCAGTGGGAATGGAGAGAACAGGTGACTCGGTGAGGCTGCAGAAGTCCAAGAGCAACAGCTGACCATGGTTCCCAGCTCACCCAATGCTCTTACCAAGCCCCAGAGGCGCCATATACCAGTGTCCTCAAATGGCTCCACCGGCACCATCTTCCCTTAAAAATAACAACACCTATAGGTTTATTAAAGGGATAGTTTTGGTGGGTTTTTTTTTTAAAGAATGTTCATAAGAAAAAAGGAGTAATTGCTTCACTAATTTGAAATGAGCCAAATGAAATGTTTTCCAAAGGCATTGCTAGTAGCTGTCTACTCCCTAGGGATGAAAGGATAGTACATCTCAGTTGGAGGGGAATATCCCTGAAACACATTTTTAATCTGGAGAAAATAAAATAAGCCAAGGCTAGGGGACTAGCATGAAAGGAGGGAGAATGCCTGAAAATGTTTTTTGGAAGCATTGGCCAGTTGCTTCTGTGCGTGCTTTGCTTCAGGAAAAGCCCTGACCACCAGGGCTGAGGACTGGCTCCGTCTTCCTCCCTGACCTCAGCCCCCACCACGCCTCCCTGCCCACTGGGCTACAAAACAGGTCTTCTTTCTTACCCCAAGCACAACTGGGGTCTCTACCCAGCTCTCCACTAGGTCAGAAACACTCTTCCCACTGGCTTCTTATCGTTATTTACAATTCACCTTGGATAGCGCCTTGGAGAATCTTTTTAACTACCCAATTGAATACAGCCACTTCCCCCATCATGCTTCCTTATTTTAATTCTCTCTGAGCATTTATTTCTCCTTGATATCCCCTCATTTATCTGCTTGTTTGTTTGATGACAGTCTCTCCTGATAGAATGTCAGCCTCTAGCCAATCTGTCTCCACACAGTATCTTCAGCATCTGGAGCAGTCCACGTGTTTACTGGGAGTTCAACAAACATTGGTTCTTCATTGAACCACCAAGTCAGACACCAAGGAGGAGAACATCTAATAAGTTTCCCCCAGAATAAACTCTCTGTCCTCAGAGGAGCGTACTCAATGAAAGGTTCCTCCCCGCCAGTGGTTATATTTGATTAAGAAATATATTTTCCCAATTATGGTTGAACTTTTCTAATCTGTATTTCGAATCAGACAACTAGGCTCTAGGAAAATGTAAGATTTCTAATCAAGGGGGGGAAAAACAAACATGTTTAAAATTATCTCTGGGGGAAGTGTGTAACCCTAAATGCAAGTCATGAATTTTATGCGTGGTCTTCTCTGCTACTAATTAGCGTTTTCCCTCTTCTTAAAGTTACAGCATCTCCTAGGTAGTGCCTATCACAGGGTTATGCGCACACTCCAAATTCAGCAGCACTGAGCCAGGGGTGAGGAGTCAGAAGTAGTGATTGGTGGGTTTGGGCTCCCACCTCTGGGAAGCATTTTCTGATTCTCCCGAGCAGAACTTTTCCTGCTCTCATAGCACACTATTCATTTGACTCCATGATCGCCCTGGTGCCCGATACCTGGGACACACTTAATAGGCACTCAATTAAGAAGAGGCATAAATAAATAAAATTAAAATTATATATGAGAAAAAAAATTAAGGATTGGGACAGACTTTGGAAATCATCCACGCAGTGTTTCCCAGAATTCATTTATTTGTGTCTTCCATCACAGTTTTTGGCATACAATTAATTTGTACTTATTTCTTCAAATCAACTTTCCTACTACTTAAATACATTTATATTCTTGGAAAATTGTGCATCATAATCACAAATGGAAAGTTGCCACAGCTTGCCACAAGTAGAAAGCAATCCCCTAACAACGAGTGAAAGCTCACATATGTTCTTAAAGCTAAATAACATCCTGAAAATCTGGTTTGGTATTATTGGCTGAACTGTGTTCCCCCCAAATTCCTATTGTGAAGCCTTAACCCCCAGAACCTCAGAATGTGACTATCTTTGAAGATTGGACCTTAGAGGTGAGTAAGGTAAGGTCAGGTTGTTAGGGTGGGCCCTAATCCAATATGACTGGTGTCCTTATCAGAAGAGGATATTAAGACACAGAGAGAGAGAGAGAGAGCACGCGAGAGAGAGAGGTGCACACACAGGGATAATTGAGTGAACACACAGAAAGAAGAAAAGCCCAGGAGAGAGGGTTCAGAAGAAACCACGCTAACTGACACTTGACCTTGGACTTCTGCCTTCAGAACTGTGAGAAAATACATTTCTGTTGTTTAAGCCCCGCCCCCGCCCCCAGTCCCGGGGCTTTGCTGTGGCAGCCCTGGCAGGCTCATGCACTGGAAAGGCTTACCTGCTAAAGATGCTGAGCCCGAAGTCTGCTCTCATTTTGTTGGAAACTGAGATTTTAAGAGTAAGGGAAGTGTTAAAAACCTACTACCCTCAGCAGAGTCTTTCTCCTTGACCAAATCAGAAGAATTAAGTAGAATTTAAAAGGAAATGACTTTTTCACTATAAGATTTATATCAGTGAGGCTGAAATACGCTGCCTTAAAAGTAATCTCTGTTTTAACACATCAGAGGTGGGTTTCTCACCCACGCTGTGTGTTCCACGCAGGTTGACAGGGGCTCCCCTCCACCCAGTCGCTCAGGGCTCTGGGCTAACAAGGGCACCCCTGGAGCTGGGTCATCTGGAATACATGGCGCCCCTGTTCCCACGTGTAGGAAAGAGAATTTGGAAAATTGTGCACGGCCTTCCCGTGTTTCAGACTGGAAGTGACGCACATCATTTCTGCTCGAATTTCATTTGGCCGGGACTACTTACATGGCCCCACCACATGGAAAAAGGACCAGGAAATGCAAGCACACCAATTCTGTGGAGTGTGGTTCTGTCCTTTCCACAAGATCTGATACTATTTAATGTCATATCTCTATCCTTAAAGAATCATCTCAAGTATATCTCAAAGATTCATCCCATGTTTTGTTTTGTGGGGGGAAGATCTGGACCAACCTCTTAACTGCATAACTGAAGTCTACAGTATAAACGTTTATTTGCCATTGGTACCCTCTTCGTGGAGGATTTGCAACCACATCTTCGGTCTCTTGAGACCTTTCCTTAAGCTCTGTCCGCTCAACCCCGTGAGCACAAAATGGTTATAACTAGAACAACTGGGATGCCTATTTTTGGGGCAAGAATGTTTCATTGTTCAAATAAGATCTTAAAGGGAAACATTCTAAAGACCAATCCTGATATGAAGAGCATGAGGGCAGCTTGTCCCGTTAGGCATGTCATCCAGAACACGCAGACACCTTTCCCCACTCGTGTTCGAGGTGACTACCTCTGCGGAATCCGTGAAAACGTATGACGGCTCAGTTTTGTCTGGTTAGCATCCGACTAAGCACAGTGTATTTATTTTACATTTAGAAGATGCATACAAGAGATTTCCAGGAACAAAATGAGAAGAAATTGGCAGCACACTGAACAGAAAAAATTAATGACTTGAATTATGGAGCCTGTGAATCGAAGTGGACAGTGGAGGGACAGGGAGAGAAATGAGGGTGCAGGTATTCACTGTACTCTGAGGACGGTCCTGAGCGGGGCTTGAACAGCGGTCACCTTCCCTGCACCTGCCACGTCCTTTATCTCCATGGTGAGGCTGGGCTCAGTGGGTCACAAACGTGTCACAGTTTCAGGAGGACAAAAGCAATGCCCCCAAACAGACTTCAACAGCAAGTTCCTTTTGGAGAGTAGATTCAACTCTTCAGTTTAGAGGGAGGTGGGAGTGACAAAACCCAGAGGAAAGGAACAGGCACTGAGGCTTTGGGCCTCTCTGCTGGTGGAAGGAATCGGTATTTGTTGAGCTCCTACTCTGTGCAACACCTATTATGTGTCGGGGACCTTCACACATGCTGTCCTATTTATCCCTCAGGATTACTGCCAATTTTAGAGGCAAAGAAACTGAGGTCGGAGAGGTGAATGACCCTCCCTGGGTTGAATTTTGTCCCCTCAAAATTCATATGTAGAATTCCTGGCCCCCAGGACCTCAGCATGTGACTACTTGGGCATAAGGTTGCTGCAGATATAATTAGTGAGAATAAGGGCATCTTAGAGTAGAATGGGCCCAAAGCCAATATGACTGGTGTCCTCATAAAAAGGAGAAATTTGGGGACAGACATGCACACAGGGAGGATGCCACACAAATACAGAGGCAAGGTCCAGAGTGATGCTTCTGGAAGCCAAGGGAGCCAAAGATTGCCAGTAAAGCCCCAGGAGCTTGAGGCAGACCCAATACGTATTCTTTCTCAGTTCCGGAGGGAAACAGCCCTGCCAACACCTTGGCCTTGGCCTTGGAGCCGGAGCCGTGAGACAGTAAGTGTTATTGTTTTCACCCCTCAGTCTTTGGTACCTTGGACTGGCCCTGCCAACAAGTTACTACAAAGTGGTTACGAAGCAGACAGCCACTGGGTCCCTCTGAGTCTAAATCTGGTCCATGAGGGCGGGGTCCGTACCCACCTTGGCACCTGCTCTCTCTCTAGCAATCAAACGTTTCCACTCATTTTATAAAAGGAGGAAACTGAGGCCAAGAGGTTGGACTAGCCTGTCCATGGCTGCACGGCCAGGTAGTTCCAGGTGGAGGCAGATCCTTCTGAACTTTTCCCTGCACTCTGTCACCCTCCTTCTCTTCATGGCTCACTTTCAGAGTGTCCTGAGCCCGTTTCTTGGATTCCCGATGGATCAGGAGCAGAACGCAGAAGAAGAATGTTGCTGGCCTGGAAGTGCCCGGAGCCTTTGGGAGGTTAGGGTTTAGGATCCTGGCTGGCTGGCACCTTAGCACCTCCTTATGCCCTACAAGGAGAGACCTTGCCCAGGCCGGGGACAGGCCCCACGCGCTGCCCTCACATCTCCCCACTCGGAGCTCAGTCCAATGGAACTCGTTGCCGTTCGCTAAGTGCATAGGGCTCTCTCCGGGCCCCAGGCTGCTGCACATGCTGTCTGCCCCTCCTGGAGCACCTGGCCTCTCCCTCCCCCTCGGCCACCTCAAACCCGCCCTCCAATTTTGTTTGAGATGGCACTTTCTCAGGGGCCCCACAGCAGAGTTGGTTTTCCCTCCTGGGCTCAAGGGATTCAAGCCTCCTGCTTCGGGCGGCTCCTGTAGTGGCCTGAGAGCTCCTTAGGTGATGGGGAGTGTCCAGTTCACCTCTCACCCCCAGAGCCCACCACAGCGTCTCCCTCATTCCATGTCATCTACTGAATGAACGAATGAATGAATGAATGAACGAGTAAATGATTGACTAGGAGTCCCCGGGGTGCTCCCCAAGGGGATTAATTTTGAACAATTATACTCTAAGAGGGCTGTGGGCTGGTCATCCCTTCTCAGCCCAGGTGACCCCCCACCAGGTGAGGGGTTCGCGGCTCCAAACAGCAGGAAAGGGGGAGGGCAGAGGGATATCACTGAGTTATTGAGTTAAACCTTGCCACAGGCAGGGGCAAGGGCAGTCATTTTGTGGGTTTTTCAATGACTGGGATGTATTTTGGAAATGCAACCTTGTCAACAGAAAGAATAACTCCCAGAGAAGACAGCCACACTGCATTGTGAGTGGTGTGACAAGGACACCAGTTTGGTCTCAGACAGTATGAATTCAAGTCCCGTTTGCCCCTTTTACTAACCAGGGGCCTGGAGGAGCTCCGTCTGCTCCCTGGAACTGCATTTCCTCAGTGGTAAAGTGGGCCTCGTCGCATGTCCTCCCCCAGGCTTGTTGTGAAAACGGGGTACAACTTCACGTATGAAGATACTGTGAGGCTGCCGAGTCACCGAAGGGAGCCGGGCTGGCTTGCTCTTGCTGGGCTGAGGCTGTGACAGGCGGTACCGGTACCGGCTTGCAGGCGAGTTCTGAGAGTACAGTGCGCAAAGCCTTGTATACAGTCGATTCGTCCGTCTCAGCACCCACTCCAGACCAGGCCCCCAGGGTTCTTGGGAGACACCAAGATAAATAGGCAGTTTCTGCCTTCGAGGGATCTATAATTAAGTGGGGGAGTTAAGACCTTTAATAGCCACTTAAATGTGCTAATATATGAGTCTGGTATCAGCCATGATCTCTTGGCCCTTTAAGATCTAAATAAGATTTGTTTAAAGCTCTCAGCCAGTATTCCACACAAGTCTGAAACCATCCCCAAGACTTGTGAGAAGTTCCAGGAGAACCACAGCCCCGAGGTCACTGAGCTGGCTTTGTGTCCCTGCCGCCTCCGATTGTAGATCAGTTTAAGGACCGGCTTCCTGTCTGTTCATGGCCTCAGTGAACCAGACACGGAGCTCAGCCTCTTCCTGCACCAAAGGGTCCTTCTAGGACACGGTCGGGGATGTCCAAACCACGGTTTGTGGGCTACATGCAGCCTAGGTTGGCTATAAATGCAGCCCAATGCAAAATCATAAATTTACTTAAAACATTACGAGATTTCTTGTGATTATGTGTCGCCATGTATTTAATGTGTGGCCCAAGACAACTCTTCTTCCAGTGAGGTCCAGAGACACCAAGAGGTTGGACATCCCTAGTTAGGGGATCCCACATTTATACTTCTACTTTCCTGTTTAGTCTGGAATCCTCCAGAAGAAACTCCCGTCTGACCTTTCCATGTTTCTGGAGTCCTCTCTTCCCACTCGCAAGTCTGACCCTCGCTGGCTGCTTGCTCCCAGGTCGCCTGGCCCCGCCCCTTCAACGCAGGGAGTCTGGGCTCGGGAAGGCTGGGTCCTGCTTCCTGGGGATGGCGGCAGCTGCCGGGCCACGTTTCCTCCGCCTTGCTTACTCTGCATTTTTGGGTGAGCCGTTTTTGTTTAATGTAAGCAGAGCAAATCCATCCATAGCAAAATCAGAGAAAATAACTTGTTGATGTGTAAACCGGGATGTCACAAATAACCTTGTTTGTTTAATTATAGCAGGCTGAGTGCTGTGAGCCGGGAAGCGGGTGGCTGTGGCGGTGGTGCTGATGGGTGTTGAAGATGCCAGGGCCTCGGTTCAGAGGCGCGCAGATGAGGCCTTGAGGAAAGTGGGGTGCTGGGAGCCACGTGGATAAACTGGGGCACATATGGTGCATGAGTCAAGCTCAACCGAGTAGGTAGATGGCTTTCAGTGCTAACGGGAGCTTGCTGTAGAGTCGCTAGACAGAAAAATTAAATCATAGGTGAAAGGATAAAAAAAGGTATGTGGAAATAATAAGACTGTGAATGTAGGAAATTTTGACTTTATGAGTAAACACTTTACAAGAAGTTTGTTCTCCATGAAATGCATCCACCTGGGGCAGAGGACACTGGACATGGGAACAATGGTGTCCCCACCCCACGTGCCATTGCCTCCTCTTCCATTTCAGGAAGAACATGGAAACCAGGACTTCAGAAAAGCTAGAAGCCAGACAGTGTAGCATTTAAGGTCCTGGCTTTGGATTTAAGGGGTCCTGGGTTCAAGTGTCCCGTCTTTCCTGTGTGACTGTGGGAGTTCCCTCACCCCTCAGGCCTCAGCTGTCATGGGGTGTTGGGGTGATCCCATTCCAAAGGCACAAGGTCTCAGCCCTGCACCTAGCACAGAGGTGATCATCAGTGAGTGAGGCATAGAGAGTAGAGTGGAAAATGAACGCGGTGAACAAAATCGTGGATCTGAGGGAGGCAGTTCTCTCCCAGCACACGCCAAGCATCTCTCTCCCCTGCGTCACCTGCCCGTGCCCCCAGTAAGCCTTTTAAGCAAGTGATTACTCTGACTGGCTAAGGCTCTCTTTCCTCAGGGGTAGTAACACTCTGGCTAGCCAATGCAGGTGCCAGCTGACTTTTTCTGGAGATGATAGGACATTCGCCTTCAGAAATTTAGGGGATGGCTTTGAGGGAGAAGTGGGGTGGGACCACATTATAACTTTCCTGGGCTCATGGCACACTTGCCTCCATGGCCTTTCCCGCCATTAAAAAAAAAAAAACATTATACAGTGAATTGAGCGCGGGCTGTGAACCAGGCATCACAGGTTCGATTCCCAGTCAGGGCACATGCCTAGGTTGCAGGCCATGTCTCCCAGCAACCGCACATTGATGTTTCTCTCTCTCTCTCTCTCTCTCTCTCCCTCCCTTTCCTCTCTAAAAAATAAATAAATCTTTAAAAAAAAATTATATTGTACCACAGAATTTATCATGTCATATCATATCATATCATATCATATCATATATCATATCATAATGAATATAATATGGCTTGGATTCATTATTATATATTCATATAATAATCATTATTTTTATTCTGATTTTAAAAGGAATTAAAACGTTTTTGTGGCCTCTATGCATGGTGCCTATTAGTGGGTGGAAGTTAGGAGCACGGAAAGTAAATGCTTTTTCTAGCCAACTGAAGTTTTTATAGAAACAGGAAAATGTATTGCATTTTTCATAAAGCTCCCTTTAGTTCAATAAAAGAGTTCTTTCTTTGGATACTTTCTTTTCTGTTTTTGTTTTGTTTCATGTGCAAAATGGGTTTTCTTTTAGGAAATGATCATGAAATTACAAAGTAATTTTATTCCAGTTATTGGATTGCGTTTTATTTAATGTGTTGTTATTCTGACAAGATAAAAACAGCTCTGGTTGCACATATTGCTTTTGCCTGCTCAGGTTCCTCCTTCGCTTCTTTGTGTAACAACAACGTCCATTTGCTGAGTCACTCCTCCCTCACTCTACTCTGATTTGGGGGGGCTGGCCACACCCCCTTGAGCTGGCCTGTCCAATCAGAGCGATTCTTCTCTTGGGTATTGATTGGTTCAGTGATAATGAGCACCTGATTCCAGACAGGCCAGTGGGAGCAGAACCTGGGATTCTTGCTGGTGACGTGGGAAACAGGAGTTCTCCTCCCCTCAGGATTCCTGGATGTAAAGGTAAGTTTCCAGCCCCTGGTGCTACCGAATGATAAATGCACACCAAGAGGGAAGCCATCTGAGGAACACAGAGCAAAGAGGCAGAGAGAAAGGGAGAGAGAGAGCTCTCCAATAGTATTATTTGAATATGTGGATCCAGTTATGTCTGAAGCTCATGATCCTTGGGATTTAAGTTACAAGAACAAATGACTTGTCTTTCTCTCTTCTTTTCTTCCCCCCACTCTCTTTTTTGTCTGTTTAAACTGAGAATTTTTAAAAAATGAAACAAAGAATTCTATTTCATATACTTGGCAACCCCAGAGTCTTAAGTCGTGTTTTATGAAATGTGCATATGAATGTCAGAGAACATTTGTTTTATGCCCAAATGGAGTAGAGGAGGCTGCCCCCAGTCACGTCCAACCAGCACATCCACTCAAATGACTTGCATTCTGCAACTGCCCCCCTTTTATTTAATTTTTTAAAAATTACTCTAGGGGTTCCTTCAACAGCGGCAGGCTTCCTTAAAAGATGTTCTTCCAAATCAACAATGGCCTCTTCTTGGTAACCAGGAACAGGTGGGACAGGCCCTCCCTTTCCCAGGTCCCAGCTCTGTGCTGTGTGACAGCCTGCTCCAAGGAGGAAAGTCAGCAAACACTGACAGTCAGTGTGTGAGACGGGGGTGGAGTCAGTCCCTCTGGACAGTGGTCCTCAGAGCATGGTCCCTGGACCACAGTGTCAGCATCACCCAGGAGCCTGTGAGAAATGGGAGTTCCCAGGCTCCCCCTCGGACGCCATGAATCAGAATCTCTGAGGGTAGGACCCAGCAATCTGTTTTCATAAACCCTGAGAACCACTTTCCTCTTCCTCTGTTACCACAGACCCAGTGGCCAGGTGGTTAAAAGCAGACCAGAGTTACCTTGTAGAACCACTCCGGGTTGGAGCATTTGTTTTTTCACCTTGAGGAGAGGAGCTCAAACTATAACAAATTGATTATTTTTTCCCTTTTATCCATTAGCAGCTCGCTATATGTACATTCTGGTTTTAATCCTCTCTTCAAGCATTTTTTATACTTTACACAGCATATTCGAATATATATATATATTTCGAATACATATATATACATTTTCATCACGGTCAAGAACTCATCAGTCTCCATCACTCCCACACTAAGAGGCCTAGACCTCCACTGTTCCCGTCTCTCTTCCCTCTCCATGCACTCGCCCCTTCCCCATTGCCAAGTTTTGTTGAAACCTCTCGAAATTGACAGATGGAATTTTTTCTTAACAAGCTTCATAACCATATTTTTAGGTGGTCATTTGGGTCTTACTAGTTTTACCAATTTCTTTGCACACCCTGTACTTTGTATCTTGTCTTCCTCTTTCTTGCATTCATTTTTCCTATTATTGGAGTATATCCTCTAGAGAATCTTTCAGCAAGGGTCTATGGAGAGAAACTTACTGAGTCTTTATTCATCAAAATATAGTTTCTGTCTTGCCTTTATATAATATTTCACCTGGGTATAGAATTCTAGACTCAAAATCATGTTCTCTGCCATAGTGCAGAGAAAATGAACTTTATGGCACTCTGTCTTATCACGTTTTATACTTACTGTACTGAAGAAGTCTGACGTCCCTTTGTTTCTCCTCCTGTTGAAGTCAAACTTTTGGGATTTTCTTTTTTCTTCTTTTATTTTAATTGTTGTTTAAGTACAGCTTTCTGTCTTTTACTCCCAACCCAGCCCACCCCACCAGCCCTCCCCACCTCCCTCCCATTTCCACCTCCCTCCCCCTAGTTTTTGTCCATGTGTCCTTTATACTTGATCCTGTAAACCCTTCCCCTTTTCCTCTGAAATTCCCCCCTCTCTCCCCTCTGGTCACTGTCAGCCTATTCTCTATTTCAGTGTCTTTGGCTATATTTTGCTTGTTTGTTCAGGTTCCTGTTAAAGGTGAGATCATATGGTATTTGTCTTTCACCACCTGGTTTATTTCACTCAGCATAATGCTTTCCAGTTGCATCCATGCTGTTGCAAAGGATAGGCGCTCTCTCTTTCTTTCTGCTGCATAGAATTCCATTGTGTAGATGTACCATAGTTTTTTGATCCATTCATTTACTGATGGGCACCTAGGTTGCTTCCAACACTTGGCTATTATAAATTGTGCTGCTATGAACATTGGGGTGCATAGGTTCTTTTGGATTGGTGTTTCAGGGTTCTTAGGATATAATCCTAGCAGTGGAATTGCTGGGTCAAAAGACAGATCC
Source organism: Tonatia bakeri (assembly GCA_004024845.1). Taxonomy (NCBI): domain Eukaryota; kingdom Metazoa; phylum Chordata; class Mammalia; order Chiroptera; family Phyllostomidae; genus Tonatia; species Tonatia bakeri. The sequence continues at coordinate 50,966 of PVIA01005590.1, forward strand.
ATTTTTAGTTTTCTGAGAAAATTCCATTCTGTTTTCCATAGTGGCTGCACCAGTCTGCAATCCCACCAACAGTGCACTAGGGTCCCCTTTTCTCCACAACCTCTCCAACACTTGTTGTTTGTTGCTTTGTTTATGATGGCCATTCTGACCAATGTGAAGTGGTATCTCATTGTGGTTTTAATTTGCATCTCTCTGATAGCTAGCAATACTGAGCATCTTTTCATGTGTCTCTGGATCCTCTGTATGTCCTCCTTGGAGAAGTGTCTGTTCAAGTCCTTTGCCTATTTTTTAATTGGGTTGCTTGTCTTCTTAGAGTGGAGTCATGTAAGTTTTTTGTATATTTTGGAGATTAAACCCTTGTCTGAGGTATCATTGGCAAATATGTCTTCCCATACGGTTGGTTCTCTTTTTATTTTAATACTGTTTTCTTTAGCCATGCAGAAGCTCTTTATTCTGATGAGATCCCATTTGTTTATTCTTTCCTTTATGTCCCTTGCTCTAGGGGACATATCAGTAAAAATGTTTCTGTGTAAAATATCTGAGATTTTCCCGCCTATGTTCTCTTCTAGGACTTGAATGGTGTCATGGCTTATATTTAAATGTTTTATCCACCTTGACTTTATTTTTGTGTATGGTGTAAGTTAGTGCTCAAGTTTCATTTTTTTTTGCACGTAGCTGTCCAGTTCTCCCAACACCATTTGTTGAAGAGGCTATTTTTACTCTGTTTTATGCTTCTGCCCCCTTTGTGGAATATTAATTGATCGTAGAGAGTTGGGTTTATTTCTGGGCTCTCTGTTCTGTTCCATTGGTCCATGAGTCTGTTTTTATGCCAGTACCAGGCTGTTTTGATTACAGTGGCCTTATAATACGATTTAATATCAGGTATTGTGATCCCTCCTACTTTGCTCTTCTTTCTCAAAATTGCAGCAATTTGGGGTCGTTTATGGTTCCATATACATTTTTGAAGTGTTTGTTCTGTGTCTGTGAATTAGGGATTTTCTTTCTTTATTTTTACCAGTATGCTTAGCACCAAATCCTCCACACCCCCATTGGGTTTCTTTTCTGTACTCTGTGGGCCCTTTTGTGTGAAGAGTTGAGACTCTCTTTAGCTTTGAAATTTTTTTTGTATAATTTATTTCATTATTTTCCCTATCCATTTCCCTGAGCCAGAGGTTGGAACTCCTGATTCTGATTTTTGCATTCACTTTTTTACCTCCTACTTTTTAATACTTGGGTTTCTGCAGCATGTTCTGGGTGGACCACTTGCCCCGTGCAGTCCAGTGTGTTCACCGCACTCTTCAGTTCAGTTGCATGCGTCTTGCTCACCAATTCATCTACAGGGGGATTTTCTTACATTTGAATAAGTGACAAGCCATAGAAGTTTGCAGAAGCTAACATAGCAACCCCCCATGCACCCATCCCTGAGAAATAACAAACATTAACATTTTGCCATATTTACTCTGGTTCCTTTCTAATAAAATAAAATACTACTGATAAAATTGCAGTTTATTCCTCTCTGTACTAAATTTATTCCTCTCTTTACTCCTTTTCTCCATCTTCCCCTGAGTAATTACTTTCATAATTAGATATATATACACATATATATGTATAAACACACACACATATTTCACCATCCCTCAGTCTTTCCCAGTTTTTTTTTTCAGCCATTTAAGGTAAATAGTATCACACAACAATAATTCAGTCACTAATAATTTTGGGAAATTCATTTAGGTTGTTTCCTACCTAGTAGTTTGTCCATTATAACCCCGTGCAATAGGCTATATTGTAGGAGCAGGTGCAATGCATTTATTCACTCCATAATGATGGATATTTAGGCTGCTTCTGAGTTCTGCACTATGAGCAACGTCACCACAGACAGCGGCGTGTTCAAGAGTCTCTCTGAGGTCTGTATCTGGAGAGGGAATGGCTGAGTCCAAGGATTTGCTCGTTCTCAAGGTATTAGTAAAACTGTGAAGTTGCTCCCCAAACAAGGTCGCCCTTGCCCCACGTCTCTGCCAGCCGCGTTGCAGAAGTCGCGGCTCTCACATCCTCACCAACCCCAAGTAATGTCAGCGTTTTCATTCAGGAAAGCCGATGGGTGGACATTGTGTCTTCTACGGGGCTTTAATTTCTGTTAACCACCATTTTCGTTTCCAAGAACTCTTAGTTTCCAAGAACTACTTTTCATAGAAGTTTTGCCTGTCTGTCTGTCTCTGTTTGTCTATGCAGCTATCTCAAATGTCTCCAAGAATATTAATTATATTTATTATAAACAGATTCTTTTTTTTTTCTGCTTCTGCATTGTATGAATTCTGTTTCTTTGGATGTAAATTTTCTGGAGGTGCATTTGTGCTTCTCTTTCATTCTGTGAGTTTTTCTAGAAGTTTTGGCAATCCTTAGCCATCTCCTCCTTCTTCCATATTGCTCTGGCTCATAGTGGGTCCCTCAGCTCACAGGAGAGTTTTGGCCCCCTGGCCATACAAGCAGGTGCTGAGCAGGAAACCCGACTGTCCTCGAGTGGGGCAAGGAAGAGGCCTATGCAGGGGGGTTGTGTTGTGAGCATGAGGTCTCCCGCCCACCGTGCTGGCCTTGGATGACTAGGGCACCTCTTGACTATTCCGGCCAGTTTCTCCCTGTGTTTTCACTTGACCTTCTCCTCTTCTTATAAGGACACCAGTCATGTTGGACTAGGGTCCGTCCTAACAGCCTCATTTTAACTTATCACCTCTTTAAAGGGCCCCTCCCCAAATAACAACACATTCTGAGGGACTGAGGGTTAGGACTTCCTTTGATGCTGGGGAGGGGAGGCACAGTTCAGCCCATAACACTGCTATTCTAGGGCTCTGCTGGGGACACAGTGTCTTTCTTGAGGAGGGCCTCTCTTTTTCCTGTCCTGTTTATACCATAGCATACAGACTGCAGTCTCGTGGATGTTAGCTAACTTGTTTAATTGACTCCTGTAATGACACATTTAGTTGTCCTTTCCTCCCAGTCCTTTCTGCTGCAAACAGTCCAAGTCATAGATTTCTTGCGGCTAAATACCTGATCATAATTATTTTCTCTTCCACAGGTTTTCGTAATTCAAATGAGATAGAACATGGTAGATGAAGTCAGGAAAATTATCTGCATTGCAGGGACCTCTGGATTACAATTCAGACACCTTGCAAAATGTAGCAGCCACATGTAAGGGGAACCATTATGGAAGAATCTGGAACGAACAAGGGAGCTCTTGGAGTGCCGATAATGTTCCGCTCCTTGATCTTGGTGCTGGTGGTATGGCTCTGACTGGTTGGTGAAAATACACATTTCTGCACTAATGGTACATTCCAGTAAAAATTAAAAGAGAGAGCACCTGCAGGGCTGTCAGCGGAGGCACACCAAGTCTGTGTGCTGTTGCTGAGTTGGCATTGCCTCTTCTAAAGACAGTTATAAATTATCCGTTGAGTGGCATTGTATTTCAGTGGCCGGGTGATTCTGAACTCTGGCTGCATGGTAGGTCATCTGGGGATGTGTTTTAAAAATACAGCTGTCCAGCCCGGCTCCAGGTCAGAACCCCTGGGGGCGGGGCTCAAGCGTCAGTGTTCCTACAAAGCTCCCCAGTGGTTCTAATGTGCAGCCAGGTTTGAGCAAAAGTGGTCTTCAAGGGGAATTATGTTGATTGCCTGTGTTCCATTCAGACTTTCACAGTGATTCCATGTGTTTTTGTCAGCCAGACCGACTGCTCCGTTTTGCAATAATAAAGATGCAGATACTGTAGAGTTCAATTATGCTTTATTACTATAATTCTTCCAGGAAAAAAAATAACTCTGTACTGTGAATGCGAATTTAGTACCTACCCACCTCCTTTTGCTTTTAAGCCACTGAAACAATTTGTTTTTAAATAAAACAAGTTTTGTAAACTCAGGAATGTGATTATTGTGTTGGATGGAAAGTGTTTCTTTAGGATGCATTCTTTTTATTTTTTTAATCCTCACCTGAGGATATGTTTATTGATTTTAGAGAGAGGAAGCGAGAGAGAGAGGGGCAGAGAGAGAGAGAGAGACATTTATCTCCGTCATCTCCCATACATGCCCTGACCGGTGATCGAACCTGCAACCTTTGGGTGCACCGGATGACACTCCACACCACTGAGCCACCCTGCTAGGGCTAGCATGCGTTCTTGGAAGTAAAATTTGTTAGTTCCAATGGACATTTTATCTTACATGTTTTAGCTTCTGGTGTTGTTAAATCGCCCGCTAACACTCCCACTGTAAGAAGAGTAACCTTGCTGCTCCCTCGCCTTGCTGCCTTCCCCACCTCCCTTCTTTTTTAAAAGAACAATGTATCCATTAGAACATCCCAATTGTACATAAAATATGAAGGAGAAAGTTAAACCATCTACATAACCATTCTTAACAGGTTGTTGTCCCATTACCGCAGGTTATATACAGATTTACACAAGATGCAGGTAGCAAGGTAGCAAGACGGACCAAAGCACCTCCTCCTTCCCATCCACTGCCTTCTCCCAGTCCACTGGAGTGGCTTGAGTCTGCTGCCAAGCTTATTATTATTATTTTAAAAGAACTAAGGATATAATTATTTGAGTAGCAATATCTACATATACGTACACACACATATGTATATACAAATACAGTAAACATGCATACACAATTTTTTTTCTTTTTTGAGATGTAATTGACATATAACATTGGTTTCATTTTAGTTGTACAATTTGAAGATTTATTCTCTTATCTATTGTCTTAGAATTCTGACAGGCAGTGTCTGACACAAGTCTGACGGGGCTAAGGTCAAGGTGTCAGCAGGATGCTTCCTTCTGGAGGGTCAAGGGCCCCTCTCCTTGCCTTTTCCAGCTTTGGGAGGGGCCCACACTCCTCAGCTGTGGTGACCGCCCTGTTGTGATCTCCGAGGCCAGCAATGCTGTATCTCTCTGACCATTCTCCCGTGGTCACATCTCCCTCTCTGACAAAGCCAGGCAAGATTCTCCGATTCATGAGATCGGGCCCATCTGAATGGTCCAGAATAATCTCCTCACATCAACGTCTTTCATCTCAACCACATCTGCCAAGTGCTCTTTGCCATGTAAGGCCACACATGCACAATTCTGGGGATTAGAGCGTGGGCGTCTTTGGGGGAGCATTATTCTACCACGACCTCCCCAGATCTCTAGTTCATCTTAGCTGGGCTGGAGGAGGGGATGGGGGTTGATAGTTATAGGCTGGGCTCTGCCACATTCCAGTAATTTCAGGAGGGGCCACTCTTTTAGAATGCAGGGTACTCATTGCCTGTAGCCCTCATCTTCAAGGCTCTAACTGAATTCCAAGCATCTGGAAAAGTCACATTCCACGTTCAACATGCCAGCCCAAGGCTTGTCTCCCCTGCTCCAGGCTGTGAGATCCCTGCGGGCAGGGTGTGTTTCTCCTTTGTCAACTCTTGGGGCCAGGCAGAGTTCTGGAAAAGTTTGTTGTGTATACAACTGAATGGATAAAACTATTACCTGCTTTATCTCTTAGAGGAATTAACGATGTATGACAATCAAAACTCCGCTGGACAGAATGGTGTCATATGATTATTTAAAAGAATAGGTGGGCTTTAGACACTTGCCAAGAAGGAACAGGGGCATGTGACCCTGTGGGTGGATGATACTGTTTTGGTTGTTTTCATTAACAAGGCAGTGTGGGAGGGAATCCGATGATGTTGGCAGAAAACCTCCCTTTGCAGAAAAGTTGGAGACACAGCCCAGGTTAGTTTGCTGGGCTCCTGGTACTGCCTCAGAGTCGTGGCTTTAAATTTCTTCCCTTAAATAACCACAGTTTCCTGCAAGTGGGTTATGTTCAGTGCTGCCTTCTGGGAAGGTGGGCAAACTCTACATCCTATCGACTCACATGGAATTGGGCGTTGGTGCATCAGACCAACCGGCTCTCACCTATCGACAGTGCCCCAGTGTAACTCTGAGTGTAGCTATAATGCTCAGTTACAGAGTCAAGTAAACCACTCTGACTGCTCCCTCTTATTTATGTTGTATCCCCAGGCAACCTGAAATTCCTCTGTGGGGGTGGGGCGGGGAGGAAGCCTGGGCTGGGTGGATTGGGATGGAGCCAGCCTTACACACTCTGGCTTCCTTATTTTAAATACTGGGAATGTTGGAAATTTAGTCACACCCAGATTCAAAACACAGTGAAAATCCCAAAATAACTCTGTGTTGTGTGTGTGTGTGCCCACTTACACCATTTTCCTTCTTTATTCGGTGCACTAGGGCAGAATAGTAGCCCCCTGATGAGTAATAATAATGGGTATCAGGTAACAATCCCTGGAACGTGTACAAGTTACCTTCTGTGGTTAAAAATTAAAAGGAGCTTTGCAGAAGTGATTAAGTTACGGATCTGGAGATTGGGAGATTATCACCCCACACTTTCAGTGTGAACCCTAAATGCAGTAACGTGTGTTCTCATTAGAAGGAGGCAGAGGGAGGGTTGTCGACCACAGAAGAGGGCATGTGACCACACAGGCAGAGATTGGGGCAACGTGGCCACAAGCCAAGGCTGCCACCATGAGCCCCCAGAAGCTGGAAGAGGCAAGGAACAGATGCTACCCAGGGCCCTAAGGGGCATCACATCCTGCCGATACCTTGGTTTCAACCCGGGGATACTGATTTCAGACCTCCACCCTGAAGAACTATAACAGAATAAATCCCTGTGTTTTGAGCCAAATTTGAGATAATTTGTTTACAGTCTTAGGTAACAAATACATTCTAGAGCTGAGAACTGATAATATACAATATTCAGGCATTCAATAAATATTCGCCGTGCTGCCGGCATGTATGACCCAGGGAAGTAAGCAGGAAGGGTGGGGGGGTGCTGGAAGGAGGTGAGGGAATGAGCCATAAAGATCTACAGGGAAGGGAGTTCCAGGGAGAAGGAAAGACAGTGCAAAGGGCTGGAGGGACTTGAGTTCGGTTTGCTTGGTGAACAGCCAGCAGGCAAACTGATTGAAACTACTTCTAGTTTAGCTAGTAAACAGTCCAGCAATAAACCCAGGGAACCCATTCAAAGGAAAGCTATTGTTTTTCCTAGTGATATGTGACCTCATTAGATCAAGGGTCCTCAACCCCCGGGCCCTGGACCAGTGCTGGTCAGTCCATGGCCTGCTAGGAACTGGGCCAGGGAAGCTCGCCTAAGCTCCGCCTTCTGACCCCCAATACCCCACCCCCTGACAACCCATGTTCATGAAAAAAACCTGTCCCTGGTGCCAAAAAGTTTGCAGACTGCTGCATTAGCTGGTAAATTGTCCCCAAAGGCAGTGAAGGAAGCTCTGCTGGGTTGTTTAGAATTCTTTCTGAAGAAGGAAGAAAGACACACGTTGATAGGCTATGCCAAATAGAACAATCTGGAAGACAAAGTGGGGCTTGGGTTTTTAGGCGCATGTGAAGGAAGAATGAGTCGGCCCCATAACAGAAGTGGGTTGAATGTTCCGCTGGATTTTTGTGTGTGTTCATTTTCAGTATTCTGTCACCGGGCCTCGGGACTCTGTTCCCAAGTTCCCTATTAAACACTGATGATTAGTAATTACTCCGATTTACTGGTGTCAGGCAGACACCAGGCCCCGGAGGTTTAGCTGGGGAAGTGCCGAGTGTGACCTGGGAAGACTTCCATCCGAGCCCGAGAGCCAGCGTTCCGCCTTCGGAAGGCCAGTCCCCGGGATCTGGAGGACGGTGTGACCAAACATTGGTCCCTGGAGGGCCTGGCCTGGCAGAAATGAGATTTTCAGGGCCCTGTTCCCTGAAACACTGTTAGGATGCTTGTGCCCAGCAATTCGAAGGTAATAAGACTGATTCAATTCCATACATGGAGATGACTGGGAGGCACGGGCATGGTAACACAGTTTGACATGGAGCAGAGCAGACCTGGGCTTGAACCCCAGTCCCTCCGCTCCCTCTGCAACCTTGGGAGCGTTCCATCCCTCCTTAGCGTCTGCCGTGGGGCGAACAGTGTCCTCCTAAAATCTGTGCCCACTTGAACCTCAGACGTGCTGCTGGGTGAGTCCGAGTGGGGTGGAGGCTGCCATGGGGGCGGTGGGGGAGTTTGTCGCTACGCACCTGCTGGGTCCATCTTGAGAACTGGAAGATGAGAAGGAGCCAGCTTTTGATATTTGTGTGTGTGAGTGAGAATCCATGAAATAGTCAAACTAATGAAGGGACATTTGACAACTTTATAATATTGATTTTTTTTTAACCCAAGAATGGGACCAGCCTTTTCATTAATTCGGACTTCTCTTATGCTAAGGGAAAGTTCTGTTTTGTGGATTTTATTTGTTTGTTGTGTTTGAATGTTTGTTTATAGTAATGAACTAATTCACTGGAAACAAGTAAGATAATCATGTACCACCCATGGATACCCGTCACAGGCCCCTCCTCCGCATGTCAAAGACCCTGCCTCCTGCCTCTGTGGGGGGAGCGACACTCCCGAAAAACTGGACTTATGATTCCTTGTTTTCATTTATCCCCTCACACCTTTCTGTGTATGCCTGAGTAACAGATGGTCTAGTTTTGCTTATGTTCTGAATTCCATGTAAATGGAGCCACGTTATATGCTTTCTTTTGAAATTTGCTTCCTTCACTCACATCATGTTGTTGAGATGCATCGCGCTGTGGAGGCAGCTGCAGTCCCTTCCTTGTCCCTGCGGCTGGTGTTCTACCAGGTGACCGTGCTGCAGTGGACGCACCCGCTTTCCCCTTGGGGGCAGTTCGGGTTGCGTGTGACTCCTGGTGCACAGGTGTGAGAGTTTTTCCAGGACGTTCATCTAAGCGTAGCACTATTGTAGGGCAGGTATGTGCATCTTCCACTTTAAAGACAGTGCCAGCCCATTTTCCCCAAGTCGTTGAACCAACTGATGGTTTCACTGGCAGCATGCACAGTGCCCTGGGCTTCGCATCTTTGCAAAGACTTGGCCTTGTCAGATAGTGTTTATAGTCACCTGGGCCCATGAGGGTGTCAAATGGCATCTCCTTGTCGTAGCAGTTTCCTGTTTAGTGAGGTCGACTGTCTTGTCACGTGTTTATTAGCCATTGTGTTTTCTTCTGTGAAATGTCTTTCCTTTTGTCGTCCACGAAAAAATTGAATTGCTTGTCCTTTATATATTGATTTGTAGAAGATTTTAGATATTTCGGATACTAACCCTTTGTTGAATAGATGAGGCAGATACCTTCTTCCAGTTTGTGAAATTTTTTTTTAAGATTTTATTTATTTCTAGAGAAAGGGAGAAAGAAAGAGAAGGACAGAAACATCAGTGTGTGGTTGCCTCTCTCGCACACCCCCAACTGGGGAATTGGCCCGCAACCCAGGCTTGTGCCCTGACTGGGAATCGAACCGGCAACCCTTTGGTTCGCAGGCCAACACTCAATCCACTGAGCCACACCAGCCAGGGCCAGGTTGTAGAATGTTTTTTTAGTTTCTTTATAGTGTATGTGATGGGAAAAGTTTGTAATTCCAATCTAGTCAAATCTATCATTCTTCTCCCTCGCGGCTCACATTTCGGCTTGTTTAAGAAACGCTTCTTTACACTGGCATCACACAGATGTGCATACATCGCTGATAGTACAAATTCTTGCCACTTTTATGCTATGGATCCTTTGGCATGTTTTTAAATGTGTAAAATAAAGCTCATAGAATTACAAACAAAACCAAGCGTACTGACATACAGGCATCAAAATAGTTAAAATGACGATATGTAATAAACATGCTTTCTAATGCATTAAATAAGAAGTCCTTGTCCACAGTCCTTGGCTTGCAGCCCCTTCCTCCATCTTCAACTCTCTCTCTGCTTTTATTGTGTTTTCTGTGTGAGGGTCCTTGTCCACGATCGGGCCCACCCTGATGACCCAGGATAGTTTCCTATCTCAAAATCCTGGACTTAGTGGCATCCGCAAAGACCCTTCTGTCATGGAAGGTAATAGTCACAGGTTCCAGGGATTAGGGTGGGCCCATCTTTGGGGTCCATTTGGTTGTTTACCAAATCTTGGCATGAATTTGATTTTAAAAAATGGTTGAATATTGTCAATTCCATGTAATTCAACCTAAAGTTTATCAATATATAGGAGTCAGTATTAATGCCTAAAATGAAAGGGGGGATGAGTCTACCATGAGCAGCCAGCTCCAGGCCTGTCCCTGGCCTGAGGAGTAGTTGGGCAACGTGCAGCAGAGCCCCAAATCTTTAGTCCTTCCTGGGCAACTCACCCAGGAGCATAGGTAACCACAGCCACTTGTCCCCCTGTGGTTTTGGAAGACGCCTGCTAAAGGCCTGTTGGAAGGTCCTCTTTCTACAGAAGAAGGGAATCCATCTGCCAACTACATGATCCGGTACTGCCCTGGGCAGGTGGCTCAGTTGGTTGGAGCATTGTCCTATGAGCCAGAACATTGCAGGTTCGATCCCCAGTCAGGGCACCTCCCAGAGGCAACCCATTGAAGAATCTCTCTCACATCAATGTTTCTGTCTCCCACTCCCTCTCTCTCTCTCAAATCAATAAATATATCCTTGGGTGAAGATTAAAAAAACAACTTTACCCCATAGCATAAACAGCCTTTTGAGGAAAAAGCATCTCTGAGCATCTTCCATGTTGCAAATGTGTGTGAGGTGGGAACAAAGCAGCTGGCCCCCGAGGACAAAGGAGAGAAATCAGTGACACTGATCCTGTCTTTGTTTACATTTTTGGTATTTTATTTGCCATGGATCTTTTTGCATTGGTTTAGACATTTTTTAATGTTTCATTAAAATATTATTAATCTTAATGACTGATTTGAGAGGATGCCCCCTTAAATTTTTCACCTTAGACTCCACTCTCCCCCCCTGAATCCCCACTCTGGCCTGTGGGCCTGCATTTGTAGCTGTTTTCTCTGACGGTAGTTTTGGGCACTCCCAGCAAAAGTTCAAACTTTATCTGTAGGAAAAAAATGAAAACCACAACGGTTCAAACTTACTGAGATAACAGGAGGGGAAGGCCGTCTCTGAACCTCTAAACCACCCATCATCCAAGTGACTCTCTTCACTGCCAATTGCCTCCTCCAAGTGAGAAAGAATAAACTAATTTCATACCTATTCAGTCCAATAAAGCTCATTGCACTACCTCTACCTCCAGCGATAAGAAACAGGAACAGTTCATTTTCCATTGCTAAGCAACGGTGAAAACAGCGCACAGCACCTGTGCCCTACCTAACTGGCTGATAGGGATCCGTGTCTAAAGTTCTTGTTTGCATTTTGAAGTCAACAGTAATTGCGGTTGTCTATTAGTGTTCATTAAGTTGGTTTATGGCTGGACCAACTCCAAACTCCACTTGGCGCTTTGAATGCGTTGTCCTCCTAGGGAAAGAAATATTTGGCAATAAAAACCCTGTGCTGATATCCTCAACTGATTTCCCCTTGCAGGGCTGGGAAACTATGGCCACAGTCTGCAGGTCTCTAGTCAGAGAACAAGGCCTCTGTTGAAGGTTCTCGAAGAGCGGGGTGGACAGCAGGGTGAAGAGGAGCTGGCTTCCTTCCATCCCACACGAGAAGTAGGCCAGCGGAGAAGTCTGTGAGGGGAGCCCAGCCTGGGGGGAGTACTGCCCCTCCCCCAAGGCCAGCGCCAAAGTCTGCAAAGAGCCCGCTGAGCCTCCTTCCTCAGACTGGGGCCAGAGGGAGGCACTGCTCAGGGGTGCGATCAGCTCTGCCTCCCTGGCCTGGGAACAGGCCAAACGGTGGCCTCAGTGTAACGGGAGAAAGTTCCAGCCAGCTGGAAAGCGCTGTCCTTGAACACCACTTCCCAGGTGTTGACTCACCGGGGTGGCTGAAAGGCCGCTGACCCCAGCTGAGGGTCAGCCCACTGCCTGCCGCAACCCTTCCTTCATCCCCAGTTCTCGGAGCCAGGTCTGCTCTGAAAATAACACTAGAAACCAGTTTCAAGCAATTCATGAGGATGCTGTTCTCCTTTCTAGACCCCTTCCTGAAACACCCTTCCACTCTCGGCACTCTGCAGGGCTAGGCATGTTTCTTCTCCCTTTGCCGGTGGGATTTGCTAAGGGCCGAGCTGGATAACAAGCTTGCTTGCACCCCCTAGTGTACAAGGAGCCCGGCACCAGTCAGCGTCATGCCGCTTCGTGTCTGGGTGAGGCGGGTGGAACTGTAGACATTTATTACAGCGACCGCAGGAAGGTCTGATTCCCCAAGGTCTGGGTCAGTAAGAGGAAGCCGCATTCACGCTCCTGATTCAGTCCATGGCCCAGGAAATTGTGCTTTTGAGTGTTTCCTCCCACGCTTTCTTCTGAGTCTAATCTGTCCTCTGCTTGCTGTGACACAAGAGGCGGTCTGTGCACCCGTTACTCAGGGGAAGTGAGGACCAAGCATTCGAACACTTTACTCTCACAGAGAAGCTGTAGAGTAACCCTGTCTTGTGGCTGATAGGTGCAGAAGCCTAATCGTCGTCAACTGAGAAACTCCTTCAGTGGTGTTGAAAAAAATCCAACCCCGTTTTTCTTGCTACTGCTGTTACAATACAGGCTCGCTTCTGTTGGGTACAGAGACACACCAGTGCAATGAGTCCCCGGCAACAGCCATGCTGTGGAATGGGGGGAAGGTGCAACAGCAAGCTCAGGCAGATGTGAAAAAGAAGCCGTTGTCAGGATAAACCAAAGGACGGGCACCAGAGCATGAGGTGAACATCAGGAACCACGCAACCTTTAAAAGAAGCATTGACAACCTCCTACCTAGGATCGCTAGGAGGCTTACCCACCTAAAAACTCATGACCACACCCTGGCTGGTGTGGCTCAGTGGACTGAGCACCGACCTGCAACCTGGGAATCACTAGTTTGATTCCCAGTCAAGGCACATGCCAGGGTTGCAGACCAGGTCACTGGTAGGGGGCATGCAAGAGGCAACTGATCGATGTTCATCAATATTTCTCTCCCTCTCTTTCTCTCTCCCTTACCCCCCCCCAATAAATTAATAAATAAATCTTTGTTAAAAAAAGCTTGGGACATCAACCAAATGATTACTTAATAAATCTTTTCAGGTTGACTATTTTGATTAAGAACTCAAGAACAGGGATGGCAAATGGATTTTGTATTACATACCAACTTTCATCACCTGAAGAGCCTGAAGCACTATATTGAGAGTATTCCAGAAGGTTCAATTTGAGGAAAAGTATCATGATCGATTAGTGATGTCTACCACGAGCACAGGACATAGGAGTGGTGGTGTACATGCCAACAAGGGAAGATTAGAGAGCATATTATAAGAATTATAATCATATTAATTATAATTATAGGAAATTATTAAGAAAGCTAAGCCATCTCACCCTGATGTTGTTTTTGGTCCTTCCTGTATTCAGAGATTGTGATGATGGTGTGGTTTTTCCAAATTCCTGCACGAGGGTGCAGGGAACTTACTGCTTCCATCTTCTTCCTTGGTCTGCATTGATTCTCAGCTGACCTGAAGGCTGATGCAGATTGAAACAGGATGGAGGTAAAAATGCATCTGATTCTCACCTTTCCTGAAGTTAGAGAATGATGGCTCAATTGCCAAGTACTGACTGAATCTTGACTATATACCCACTAGGCTGGCAAGTGAGACAGATATGCAGAGAAAAAGAGGGAGGCACCCAAACCCTAAGTTTACAGACTCCTGACCCACAAGAGGCGAATACAGAACAGCGTTGTTGCCTGCAGACCGCAGTCTCAGAAGAAACAGAAGAGGACGGGGTGGTCAGCAGGTAAAGCAGCCAGTCCGCTCCCTCTGACGCTCTAGACCCTCAGGCAGCCATGGATCAGAAGGTGGAGAGCTGCTGAGGATCTGACTCAGCTCTGAAGCTGTACACCGTGTCCAGAGGGCCCCCACAGGCTGCCACGGAGCACCAAGGAGTCCTCGTGTGCTCCTTCCAAAATGTGCCTTGAATTTTCCACTTCATCACTGCTGCTCGCATGTCCATCCTGGCCATGGTCACATCTCCCTGGACAATGCACTGGCCTCCTAACAGCTCTCTCTGCATCTCCCCACCCCTTGGTCCCCCCTCTCCTCTGGAGTCCACTCTCCAAACAACAGCACGATCTTTTCGAGCACAAATCGGACTCTACCATCACATGCTCAACTCTCTCTGGGGGCTTCCCATTTCCCCCTAAATCCTGCACTGTGAAGCCACAACCTCCTTCTCCCACCCATATTCCCTACACCATCTCCCCTTTGCCTTTACCCTTCAGCCACACCAGCCTTTATGTGGCTCCTTGAACCAATACGTCTGCCCTCACACAGCCCCCTCTTGCCCAAATTGCTTGCCCTTTCTCTCCTTTCCTTTTACGCTTTGCTGACAGCCACCTCCTACTCCTCCACCTCTCAGCTTGAATGTCACCTGCTGGGTGAACCCAGCTGGCTTGGGTCCGTCTTGTTATAGGCTCACGTAGCACATTATACTCTCCTGAGGGACATCGATTGCAATTGTGCTTTTACAGTTCCTAGCTGGACCATTGTCCTGTGAGAAGAGGTCTGACAGTTCGCTGCAGCATCTCCAGGACTTGCACAGCCCCCAACACAGCTCCTGGCGTGTGGTGGGTGCTTGGTATTTATTGAATAAATTAGTGAATGGAAGGAGAGATGGGCAGATGGGTGGGACTCCCTGAGATTGAAGCCGATTTCTACCCCTCGGCAGTTGTAGTGGAGGAGGTAACGCCTGTAGCGTCACCAGGAAAGGCAGAGGGTGGACCATTCAAATGGAGGGGTGGTTCTGGATTGCAGCTGCATGGTCCAGAAATCAGAACCTTGCCTTTCCAAGACTTCCAGGGATGAATGCCTAGAATTCTATTCCTCAAAATGGTGTTTAAAAAGGAAAATTCCACATGAGAACACGACAGATCAGAGGGAAGGAAAGCAAACTCTGAGCGTGGATTCATGCTGCGGGGAAGAGGTGTGAAAGTAAGTCACTTCCGTGACAGCTCTGGAGCCTCCCCCGCCTTCCACAGCAGCCCGACCGCTCCACGTTATGGGGTGTTGCTCTGGAGCCTTCTGAAACGTAAGGAAGCAAACAGTGTAACAGTTTCTCAACCTGTGATTTTAGAATACAGACTCCAAAAACCTCCACCCATGAACTAGCCATGTCCATTCCTACCTTGTGTATCAGTTGAAACGCAAGGGAAAGTGGAGTATGATGCTGTTGCGGGCTCCCTAGGATCTAATCAGGCATCTCACATTTGTGCAGACAACTTTTTTGTGGAAGGAGAATTAGGGAGTGGGGTTTGAATGACTCAGCTGTAGGAAAAGCCCAAAGACGTCTTCCAAAAACTAGACTTGGAGACAAGTTCAAGGATTGAACCATGGATTCCACCCTCTCTCCCCAGGGCTGAGTCTCTTCTGATGGGTATGCATGTTGCATTGGTTTTCACTGGACTGTATCAGGCTGTGGGCTTTATTCTGCCATCAAGGCCCATCCATGGGAGGGCTGATGGGCGTGAACAGTGGAAGTCTCGGGGGATGTAGTGTCTGCAGCAGTCCCCTGCGGGACTGTTGTGTGGACAAGGGAGCATCTTTTTCTAGGATGCTGCAGACAGACGGAAGCTTGGTTGGGTGACGTCTCAGCCCATGCTCGCCCAGCACCCTGCAGGCCTCTTCCCCACACAGTGCTCACCGTTTACAGGCAGGATGTGCTGTGAGCAAAAGGAATAGGCCTGCCTTCTTAGAGCCAGGCCCTGTGCCTGGGCCCTGGATACTGATGAGCCTATGTTTGCTAATGGTGAAAAAATACAAGAACGAATCTCCGTGGGTGTAGATATGGGCTGGATATCTCCAAAGCTTCCTGATCATCAGAATGGCCCAGTGATGGAGTGGGCTGCCTTGACAAGGACCCTTCGGGGTGAGTGTTTCATCAGCACACATTCTGGTTGGATTGGGGGGACCCAAAGCTTTTGGAGGTGGGAGACAGTGGCACACAGATGTTAGGTACATGGGCTCTGCAGTCAGACAAAGCTACTGTGGTCGTGAGACTTTAAGACAATTTGCCTCATCTGCATCTGTAAAATGGGGGCAATAATCCAGTGTGGGTTCCTGTAAAAAGAGCCCAAGACAGGGACGTGAGGGCAGATAGTTTATCCGTCAAGGAAGCAGGAGGGAGGCAGCAGTGAGGAGGAGGGCGGAGGAGGAAAAGCCCATCCAGGGGGCCAGCAAGCGGGGCTCACTCCTGTTGAGGGGTCTGGGGGTATTCTGCCGCAGGTGCTTCTCTGAAGGATAAAAGGCCTGACATCTACCACCTGCTTCCCCCGTCCTTCAAGGCAAACGGCCCTGCTCACCTGGGCTGCACCTGCTCATGGGATAAGGCCTCTCCCTCTCTCCTTCCCCAAATCATAGGCCACTGGAGGTGGGGGGCTGTCCGTCCTGCCACAGCTGTAGGCAGAGGTGGGCGAGGGGAGGGACACAGGGCACTGTCCTGTGTCTGCCTCCAATACCCCCACTGTTACAGAATTGAAATGGGAGCCTGCCGAGGGAGGCACTTGTCGAGGCCATAGTCATTCAATGAATCTGTTTTGTATGAATGTATATTATAAGGATTAAACAAAATAACATTCTGAAAAATTTAACACAGAGCCTAAAAATAAAGTGCCGCAGACAGCTGCTGTTATTATCATTCATTTTCTTTTGTTAATAGACAATGACACTTTTCAAGAGGAACGGGAAGCATTTGGGGTAACACTGTCGCCGTGGGCTTGTGTATTTGCTGGGAGGACTCCTGGTTTTGGAGAAGAGTGAGATACTTCTGGCCTTGACCTACAGAACGAAAACTCTAGCCAGCCTCATAGACACCGGAACGCGCTGGAGGTTCTTGTCTGGCTTTTAGTGAAGCCGCTGCTTCTAACACTCCCTGACATGTGGCTTAATAGTTTTCTGAGTTAAACTGACAGTTTTAAAGCAGGAACAATAGGATTATGTCAGGGAGAATTACCTGGTGACCCCAGATGTCCGAAAATGGTGGTTTAACTAGATGACTTCTGGGGGGGGGAGTGCCAAGTGTTGTGCAGGCACCCCCATGCTGGTGAGCTCAATAGCACCCCAAGGTGCAAAAAGAGCAAGCGGCTGAGACGTTTTTCACCCCGTAAACCCATGCCTTGCACGTCGTGCGGCCCAGGTGCAGCCACGTCCACCGTCACAAGCTCCCAAATGAAGGCAGAGTCCCTGGCTGAGAGAAGGGGGAGACACGTGGCAATCAGGCAGGACCCCCCAGTTTCCTGATCGATAAGGCCCATCGTATAGAGCTACCTTTTAAATCTTCAGTCTTGATCTGGACATGCTCACTAACGGAAATCTCTTCCATACTCTGGACAGACCCAGCCTCAGAGAGCAAAGCAGGCGATACCCTCTGGGCAGCCCGTGTGCCAAGGAGACCGTGGAGAGAGAAAACAAAAAAGATGGTTTAGAAGGAATTCAAAGGGACCCCCCACAGACACCTAGGCATGGCCCCCCTCAACTTCAGAATTCCCAGGGGACAGATCCCTTCTTTTGGGGACCAGGATGGTGGGGGACAGTGACTTGGGTGGGAGCCCATCCCAGCAGCCACACCGTGGCATCTGACATCACCCAGCTGGTGTTTTCACACCACACATGTCCACACCCTGCTGAATGTCCACCTTGAAGACTGACCATTCTCATTTTCAGGCATTTGCTGTTCTGCTGGCTTGGAGGGACAGATGCCAGAAGCCAGCTGTCTTTTCTTTCTGTCATTTAAGGTATACAGCCCCACCGCCCCCCTCCCCAGCTCCCCAAGCAAAACGCACCTGGCTCACCCCGGCAAGGTGCAGCAGCAGCAGAAAGGGTTTTAAAAATACATTGGCTCGTGCTGCCTTGTTGATACTAATGCTGATTTCAGGCAGCAGAAGGTGGCTCCCGGGACGGCAATGTCAGGTCTGGCATTCAAATACTTAGTGGCCCAGTAATTACTGTAATAATTAATTTCCGTTGCTTAATCCCGCAATCAGGCATGTCGCTTTACACATGGGAAATGCTGGTCCCTGTAGGGGCGCGCACGTGCGCGCGTGTGTGTGTGCGTGTGCGAGAGTGCACATGTGTGTGTAAAATACAGAGCAGCGACTGCTATGTGGTGAGGATCCAGAGACCAGTCTGTGGAATAAATAAGGTGCGTTTAGTGTGGTTTGTACTCGTAGGTTTGGGAGAAAAACAGAAAGGTGAGCAAAGGGAGACAAAAATGAAATGCTCCAAATTCAAACGTTAATCTTGTGAGAACTCTTCCAGTGTAGGCTGTGACCAAATGTCACAGTTTGCAGCTTTGGAGCCGGCAACTTGGAAGTGGGTCATTGCACCCAAATCCCCCCGCCCCCCCCCATGCTGTCCAGAGCCCAGCTGCTCCGCAGACAGACCCTGCCAGCCACATACGCGATCTTCAACATTTTAGTAGGCACACTTTAAAAAAGTGAAAAAGAGACAGGGAAATTATTTTTAATAATAAATGTCACATAATGCACAAGATCTGAAATACTATCATTTCGAATATGATCCATAGAAAAAATGTCAATGGGCTATTTTGTATTTTTTCTTCATACAAAGTCTTTGAAATTTGATGTGTTTTTTTAGCATTCTCACTAGCAACAATTCAAATGCCCAGGAGCTAGCTACATGTGACTAGAGGCCTGCAGAGTGACCAGCCGAAAGATATAGATGCTGGACAAATTCACCTCTATGAAGCCATCACTTAGAAAAGATAACATTGTCATTAAAAAACTGGACAATGTTGCTTTGTGTATCGAAGGCTGAGCTGCTTTAACTTAAGCAGTTATTGGGCGCCTTGATGGACTGAGGTCGGGGTCCTGGCTTTCTCGTCCTTCACCCTCCCCTGCACATGCGCTTCAGTGCCCGTTTTCATCTCCCCAGGGTGGAGTACATTGGGAGGACCCAGTAAATGTCCAGTGAATGCGCAGCCCGGTGAGATGGGGGAGGTGCACAAAAAAGGAATCAAAATTGACTCTGAACCGAAGGAGTGAGGCATCAGGAGGAAGAGGCCGTGCCCAGACACAGTAATGGAGAAGCACCACCAAACAGTGCAGAGTTCTGTGTCGGGGTAAGTGCGGTTAAATGCAAAGTGAAAGGCGGACGGGAGCAGAGGGGCGGGGCGATGGTGGCTGTCTTTAACAGGGATGATTTCTAGGGGTTGGCAGGGTCCTTTACAGCTGGCCTGGGCTCCCGCAGGCCCAGAGGTAAGGCGGCTGGGGACGTGAACTCAGGCCACCTTCCTGAGTTCTCTTGGTAGAACTGGCTGGAGACGGTGGCCGCTCCATTGGCCCTTGCCATCGAGCTAGCCGTTCTGCCGACTTGTAACGAGCACGTCATGGGAGACGGAGATTCACCGTGTGGTTTTAAATCCCATTCCATGGATGTTGTTGCCATGATACGACCTAGACTGCCCTGAGTGGCACAGCCCCAATGTTGAGAGGGGACACAATCTTTTTGGGAGGGGTGGGTTTGAAAGAGGGGCCAGGAAAGTTGTGTCTCTAAATAGACATTTGGAAACCCCAGAAGCCCTGCTCCCTCTGCTGAGGGGAAGCTGCCTCCATGGCCACCTAAGACTTGGGGTCCTTCTCAGGGTCAGGACAAACCCACTTCCAGGGCCCATGGTGTTGTCCAGCACATTTCACAGAAGACAGGCTGAGTCAGCACTCACTGATGGTGTTGGAAACAGGGCGGGGTGAGGGGAGACACCCAGGTGTGTATCAGAGAAAGTAGCTGAAGAGGAAGATGGGGGTCTGGCCCACTGGTGTTGAGGAAAACTAGGGCTCAGAGTCAATGAATGTCTTGGTTGGCCCTGGACCTGCCACCCAGAGCACCCCACTTACCCTGCAACCCCCATTCCAAACTGTCCTTCAGTCAGATTTTACCTCCCTGGGGGACCAATGGGTCTCACACATTTCAGCAGTCACTTAACAAAGAGGTTTTGACCCCGGCTGGTGTGGCTCCATGGATTGAGTGCCGGCCTGCGAAGCTAAGGGTTGCTCGTTCGATTCCCAGACAGGGCACATGCTTGGGTTGCAGACCAGGTCCCCAGTAGGGGGTGCTCAAGAGGCAACCACACATTGATGTTTCTCTTTCTCCTCCTTTCCCCTGTATACATACATACATATATACATACATATGAATCTTTAAAAAGAAAACAGGTATTGTAGGACTCCTATGTGCTCATCTTAAGGATCTAAGACCACCATGCTGGGTGGACTCCTGCTCTTACAGATTTCCACCTAGTGGGGCAGAGAGACGAGCAAAGCTAACATTTCTGAGATTTTAAGTGCTGAGATAGTCCACTGGGAGTTCCACAGAGGAGCCTCGCCCTCGGGCTGCGAAGTCAAGGTGGGCTTCCCAAGGGAGGTGAGGCAGCAGCCACTGGGCACAGTGAAGGGAGGGGCAGTCTGGGCATGGGCAGTGAGGAGTGCCCAGGAACAAAGGACTGAAGTGGGCCCATTCAGAGAAGGCTAAGTGGCTGGGCAGGCGCCGCACCGGAGGTGCTGTGGGCAAGCAGAAAGATATTAGGCTGAAATGGAGAGGGCAGGACCCAGTCACCAAGGGCCCGGTAACCATGGCAATGGAGATGAGCACGGGCTAGCAAGGAGCTACTGCAGAGATTTAAGCAAAGGAAGACCTTGATCGAATTTGTATGTAGTTGGGAAGACAAAGGAGTTATTTTGTGAGCTGGCCAGCCAGGAAGAGACTTTTTTCGAGGGTTTTATTTGCATGGTGCTGTGTTTATTTGTGTTAAGAAAAACTCCCATCTGGCGCAGGTGATATGAAAAGAGAGACCCCAATATGGGTACAGAATGAGGGTGTATGGCAGTGGGAAGATAGAACAATTTTAAACAAGTTGGGGGAACTTGGTATTTGTTCTGGATAAGGGGCCAGGGAGCAAAGGGAGGAGTGGGTGATGAAGAGAAAGACCCCATAAGACACGAGGAGCCCAGACAGTGAGTCCGCGCCTAGGAGGTGAGGGGGACCGGCACTCAACAGTGGGTCAATAGCCACAACATGGAAAACACTGTCACAGGTGCTGGCAGGGCTCTTCCAGCTACAAAAATCAGCGTAATGCTGTCTATGTGAGGGGCCAAAGTGAAGACGAAGTAAAGGTGTAGGAAGACTGTGCTTCAGGAATCACCTGGAGATGGTGCAGGGCAGAAGGGTGCTCAGCCCTGGGGTCCACGTCCAGAAGGCACGTGCATGGTGGGCGTGGAGAGGTGGTCAAGTGACCTTCAATTTGCCTTCGGACCCTGCAGCCTCCATTCTTGCACTAGCCCCTAGGGAGGGACGGGAAAGCGCAGCTGGCCAGGACAGGATCCGCGACCCGAGGCCCATCGTCCCGCACCTACGTCCCGCACCTCCACCAGCAGGCGGTGCGGCAGCGCCACCGTGTGGCTGCACGACATCAAAGCGCCGCCACTCTGGGCTCCTCTGGGCCCCAAAGCGCAGCCTGGCCCCTCTTGAGACCCGCTGGGGGAGAGCGCGAGGGGAAGGGTGTCTCTCAGCATTCCCGCGCCCCAGTTTTCTTGCACATCCACCCCTCGTAGAGCTGTTTGCACCACCAGATACAGAGCGGACGGAGCAGGGGCGGTGCCCCCTCCTGAGCCCCTATGGCGGGCGGGCCCTGGTGCAGAGGGCACGTCGGGCGGACACAGTCCCCTCACATGTTAGCCGACGGAGGACATCTTGGGGAAGACAAGATCCTGGCATCATACGTCGGCGCCTAGCTCCGTATCTCCTGGTGGGAGTGCACTGGTCCTATAAAGTGGGTTCACAGGTTCGAGTCTCGCTGGGCCGCGCCGCACGTTTGCTCTCCCCCACCCCGGGGGAGCAGATCACCCCTTCCCGGTGTCCAGGTTCTGCGCTTCCTCTCGGATCCCGCGGGGGGAAGAGGAGTAACGGGCAGCTCCCAAGGAGGCTGCCCCGTGAACACGGTCGGAGGTGAAGGGCACACAGCTGCAGAGCTCGAGCTGGGCTTCGGCAGCAGTCACCCAGGTCCTAGAATGAATGGCACCTTGTCCCAGGGCCCACGATTCCCAGAATCACCCCAGGGCGCTCCACCCCAGTACCCCGGCTCCGGACCCGGGAGTTCTCACGCGCTTCGCCTGTGAGCCCGGGAGCGATGCAAGAGGAAGCTCCCTCTCCCCCTGCCCCACTTAAGCTCTTACCTGTTGGGGCTCACTCTGGGTCACCATTGTGCTCAATTCCCCCAAGAAAGGACCATTATGGCTAAGGAGTACGAGGCCAAAAAAAGACTAAGTAATTTGCCCAAGGTCACCCCATTAATCAGTAACAGTCTGGAAGACCCAGGTCAGCCTGTCGGTCTCCCAAGCCCACCACCGTCAGAAGGAGACCCCCTTTGCTTTTTCATCCCCAGCCTTGGGGGTGGGGGGCTGGGGGGATGATGAGGAGCTTTTTTATGGAGCCAGGTCAGGGAAACCTGGGAATTTGGGAAGAAAACTCCCATCTATGAGAAGGATGGGTCTCCTCTCTGCTCCCTTAGCCCCCACGCCCCTGGGGGAGCTCCCCAGCAGCTTCCTCGTCTGTAAAACGGGGACACAGGAGGGTTCCCGCCACCGGTCTTGCCACATCCTATCGTTCTTTCCTACCACTTTCCCTCTTGGCTATTTCAGCTCTCACCCTTGAAGGGAAAGAGACAGAGGAGACTTTTCCAATGAGAGAGCCCAGGGTTACCCGGCCTGCGGGGAGGGTTCTGGAGGCCACTCTTAGTGGCAGCATCAGGATTAAATCCCGTCTGGGTGCGGTTCCTTTCCAATTTGTGAGCCTGCTCTCCTTGGGGCTGCTAATAACAGCTAATGCTCTTAAAGCACTGGTCGAATATAAGCTGGATCTGTGGATTAACAGTTAGTGTTCACTAAAATGTTATTAGTGGCCTCATTAGCCTCATTGTCCATGCGACGAAATTGAGGCACAGAGAAGTTAAATATTTTGCCCATAGTCACAAAGAAAGCAAGTCACGGAGTTGGGATTCAGACGTAACCTTCCTGGCTCTGTGGCGCTGTTGTGGATGCCACCCGGAGCCTCTCAAGGGGCTTTCTGTGGCCAGGAAGAACAAAGGCATGCCTCTAAGGGAACGCAGTTTGTGCAACTGCTCTGTGAAAGTCCCCGGTGTGTACGTCCAGGAGACTTTGTTCGCGCCATTCAAGAGAAAAACACCTTAGAAAGGAATTCTCCCTGTGCCTTTTGCTGAGCATTCTCTACGGGAGGAAAACCTGCATCCTACACGGAGAGCCAAGCGAAGCCCCTGCTATGCCTTCCGCACAGCGCACGCATTTCATTCCAAAGGGAGTTAGATTGAGAGGGGGTCTCGAGAAAAAAAATACCTGCCCTTTTATAGCTTTTAAACCAACAGTAAGTAAAATAAATTTTTGTGTATTCTACCATGGACAGTTAGGTTGGATGACAGATTATATTTTCCAAAAGTGGCCGCCCCAATATGTTCTATCCCCTGTGCTCTTAAAATATTACTGTGACACTACCCTTGAACCTGAGTGAGCAATTCATCATGGCAGAAGTGTTATACATCGTCCCAGGCTGAGTCATAAAAATGCCACACTCTCTTGGGACACTTACTCCTGGAACTTGGCCGCCATGCTGTGGGAAAGCCAATCGGCCACTTGGAGAGGCCACATGTTGATACTCTTGCCGACAGTTCCAGCTGTGATGCCCAGATGCGTGGGTGAGTGAGTCTTTAGATGATTCTACCCCCCAGCTTTCTAGCTGCGCCAGCGGATACCACATGGAGCTGACCCTGCCAAGCTCTGCCCAAATTGAAGATTCGTGAAGAGAATGAGAAATCATTGTTGTTTTAAGCCACTAAGTTTGGGAGGTGTGTTACACAGCAAGAGATGACAGGAACAGGCTCCCCACATCTTCTTTGCTACCGTGAACTATTTCGCCGTGAACTTCCTTAGGACTATCACCTCATACCTGAAGGTTTCCCCAGGGAGACATCTAGAGGCAGCATGGCCGGGCCAGAGCATACACCTCAAAGTGAATACCGTAGAGCAGTTATAAATGAGTCAACTGTATCCACATCTAACGACATGGGGCCACTTGGAAAATAACGTCAAGTGAAACATGCAGGTAGTAAAATGACACAGTATGGTATCATTTCTGTAAACCTCTGAGGATACTGAGAACAATGATGATGGGTTGTTCATGGAACTATACAGATTCTGAAAGTGGAAACATACAGGAGAGTGACGCCCATGCATGAGCTTTAGTAGTGTCTGTGATATTTTATTTTAAAAAACAACTGAAGGTCTGAAGCAAATATTATACTACAATGTTGACGCCTGTTAAATCTGGATGTGGGAATATACAGGTATTGTTACTGTAAAATTTCCCTTACATTTCTTATATATGTTATGTATTGGTAGTATGTTATTTGTATTTATATGAACCTTTCATTAATTTAAAAGTGTAGCCCTGGCCATGTGGCTCAGGGCCCTGGCTGGGTGGCTCAGTTGGTTGGAGCATCATCCCCTACACCAAAAGGTTTAAGGTTCGATACCCATCAGAGCACAAACCTAGGTTTTGGATTGGATCCCTGGTCAGGGGGGCGGTACAGGAGGCAGCTGATTGATGTTTCTCTTTCACATCAATCTTTCTCTTTCTCTGTCTCTATCTCTTTCTCTCTCCCCACCTTCCTCTCTCTCTAAAATCAATAAATATAGCTTCGGCGAGGATTTTTTTTAATGTAAAAAAAATCTCAACTCAAAATAAAATTATGGTCAGAGTAATTTTGTCCCTTGTGATTTTGTTTTATATGTTTGATCACAAAACTAATTGTTGGACTTATCATTCAATTCAAATAGCACACCTTTCCCACCATGTGCCCCTCACCCTGACCACAGTCAAAGACTCTCTCTTTAAGAAACAGTCCGCGCTCCCCGAGCTTCCCTGCCTTTACATGAGTTTGTCCCTCTGCCTGGAATAATAATCCTAGAGATTTAGGTTCAGAAATCATTCTCACACCTCCCGTCCCCTCTGACCCTCACAAGCTCCTGGTGATAGTAATAACAACCTGACATTTACTGGGGGCATTATAGGTGCTAAGCATGGTGTCAAGTGCTTTACACCGGTCTTTTTTTTTAAGTAGATTTGGTTATTGTCTTTTTTTTTTTTTTGCAGAAAATTAAACTTCATTTAAACATCAGTTACTATTATTGTTATTTTCCCAAAATCTTAGTGGCAGATCAAGTCAAGGCCAGGCCTGTTCAGAGGTCACACCCTTGGCCATGAGAGACAGCCCTGCCTCCTGTGAGGAAACTGTCCTTTTTGCTCTCACGTTGCAAAGAAACAGATTCTGAGTGTTTCTCGCCTTGCCAGTCTGATGAGCCATCCATCTTCCGAGACGCAGAAACATCGCCCCATTTGGGAAAGTCTCCTCTGGCCGGTCCCTCCGTCGGAGCCGTCCACCCCACTCCGCCGTGGAAGGGTGTCTATATCCGGCCTCCTCCTCACCACTGGGTAGGGTCTCAAAGGTCGAGGCTTGCCTCTGCACATTCGTGTTTCCAGCACCTAGAGCAGCACCTGGTGTGTTATGGGCACCTCGTCTTTCCAGAACTGAACATTGATTAACGCCTGCCGTGCTCAGCCCCCGAGCTACACCCACGGCCATTAACTCCGCTGAGCGTCTCATCTCGCCCGTGTACACAGGGCACAGTCTGTGCGAATGGGCTCATGGCCATCCTGGCTCTTCCTCTGAAAGAAACATAAAGAGGTTTCACTTACCTTCACTGAAGAAACCCAGCCCACAGGGCTGCCCAACTTGACAATTTAAATCCATAGATAGAGACCTGAAAACTCCACAAGAGGAAGACAAACAGAACAGGAGTGAGCAAATGCCGCTGGGCAGTTAGCATGTGCCTGGGACTGTGCAAGGTGGCAGACATAGATTTAACTCTAGGACATAAGGTGAACTGTGACTCTTCTTTGAACAGTGAGCGGTGTGTTCTGGCCTCGATGTTAGCAAAGGCCCAGAGTTTGCAGGGGGAAGGCCGAGGGAGAGGAGGGCACGTCTCACCTGGAATCCTTGTCTTGTTATCCTCGCTGGTGAGGCGACTCCCAGCGGTGCGGCTTCTCAGAGCCTCGGGTGGCATTTGTCATCTCCTGGGGGCATGCGTGGCAGTGCCATTTAATGATGCCATCATGCCATGCTCGTCAATATCTCTTTTCAAACTTCATCAAGGAGTGACAGGCCATGCTGTGTGGAATGATCTGCGTTGTGACATTAGCTACTGACAAGGTCTTTTATCAGCCTTGCTGTTCCCATGAAGTTGTGAGAGGATGCTGGCGTGGCACTGGTTCTTCCCCCTCGACACCACACCCGGTTCACTCATGTAAACCCTCCTGTGACAATGTGCACAGACTGCTGGAAAGCCACACGGGGACAGCCGAAACCAGTGACTTAGGTGACCACAGGGCTCCGTGTCTCTGTTTCTTGTCTGATCTAAGTGCTGGTGTCACCCTCTCATCTGTCGCTCAGCATCCTCCATTCACCAGGGAATGTGATGGGAGAGAGGCCAGTTTTCACACCTGACGGTTTTGCTAAAAGGCAGAGATTAACTAGTAAACTGTGCTTGTCAAGTCTGAACCATGTGCCAAACATTTACTTGGTTCGGTGAAAGGTTCAAGGAAAATTCAAGGCTTGGTCTCTGCCCTTAAAAGGGATTAGCCAGGAGACATACAAACATAACATGTAGACACAGACAACAGTGGTGATAGCCAGAGGGAAAGGGGGACTGGGGCCAGGTGGAGGTGGGCACAGGGGGACAAGGGGGGATGAAAAGAAGCTTTGCTTGGGGTGACGTGCACACGATGCAGTGTGCAGATGATGTTTTACTGAGTTGAACACTTAAACCTGTGTGGTTTTGCAAACCAACGTCACCCCAATAAATTCAATTACAATAAAAATAAATAATAAGAAATTTAAAAAGAGAGTGCTACCTGACTGCACAAACAAAATAAAAACCTATGAAAAACATACAAGACTGCTGAGGTTGGAGTATGTCTTAGGCCCACGTTCAATGCCCATGAGTAGAAATTAGGGTTTGATCAAGATGGAAAAAAAAACAAAAAACCCTGTTTCTCATTTTAACCCCATGTTTCTATTTATAGGTCGAAGGGAAACTCTGGTCTGATTGTCATGAAACTCAATTCTTGACCTTCCAGGTCCAACCATCCAGTAAAGGAGGAGCCACCCTTGAACTTCACTTGAGCCACTAGAGGACAGCTCAGATAGGGCCCAGGGGGGCCAACTGGAGCTGGAAGTGCAACGAGAAAGGGTTCCCCGCCTGCTCTCCAGGCAGCACTGGGCAGAACCTAAGTGTTCCTTGCTTGGGACACTTCTGCTCCACATGCTGGAGAGCTGGAGGCTCTAGCAAAGGAGATTAGGTAAGAAAGAGGGCACCCACATGGGAAAGGTCGCCAGTCGATTCCCAGTCAGGGCACACGCCTGGGATGCAGGCCAGGTCCCCACTTGAGGGCATGCGATCTCTCACACACTGATGTTCCTCTCCCTCTTTCTCCCCCCCCCCTTCCCCTCTCTAAAAGTAACTAAATAAAATCTTAAAAAGATAGATTTTGAGATGGGGAAATTACCCTGGAAATTATCCAGGTGGGCCCAATGTAATCACCAGTGTCCTTATAAGAGGGAGACAGAGATTGGAATGAAGACAAAGGAGAGACCATGGGACGGGAGCGGGAGGAAGCAATCTGACAGAAGATGCCACAGTGCAGGCTTTGACGATGGAGGAAGGGGCCGGGAGCCGAGGAACGCAGCTGGGGAAGGCGGAAAGTGTACAGACACAGTCTGTCCAGGAACCTACAGGGGCAGCACAGCTCTGCCAACACCTGGATTCTAGCCCACTGAAACCACTTTGGACTTCTTGTTACTTTAAGCCATTAAGCTTACAGTTGTTTGTTATGGCAGCAGGGGGAAGGTCGGGTGCTATGGAGGGATAGGGGAGCTGCCGTCCACCCTCACCTCTGCTCTCTGACCTCTTCAGTTGGTCGGAGCAATTCCCCTCTGGCCCCAGGCTGGTGCCCTCACCCAGCAAAACAAAAGCCTTGCTGCTTATCAGACCCCACTCTTGGGAAGGTGGCTTAAGCTACCATCTGTTACAATTACCATGTTAAGGTATTTCCTCCAACCACCCATGGATCTCACCAAGAAGATACAGACAGATAATGCTTGCCACATCTCCCTGCATTTCCGACTGTGTTTGCTACCCCCTACAGACAGTCCTTGCCGACCTCATGGGTACGTACATTAACATGGGCCTTTCACACAGTTCCCTGCACAAAGCCGTAAGGAGAGTGTGAAGAGCCTAATTCCTTGTAAACGGGGGACAGTACGACTATCTGGTCTGTGGAAGCAGGAGGACTCCACCGGGCTGTCATGGTCTCTGGGGAGACGAAAGCCATCAGTGGTCATGGGAACTTCTGTGAACTGGCTGGAAAGAGCTGTGGGTTTGGATGAATCAGATCCGAAAGATGATACATGCATTCAAAAGTTCAGACCTGGCTGTGGGGGCTCCCTGAGGAAAGGGTGGGGAGTACACTGCTGAGCAAATACACTCCAAGCAAAGCCCTTCAGGGCACATGCGTTGTAGAAGGTTGTCTGTGGTTTGCAAATAGAAGGAACTGCTCCATTAAACCCACCTTGGCCCTTTTAGACATCAGAAATATCCCTCCTCCTTTCCCTTCCACCCACCCGGTCTCCTGGTTCTGGCTTACCAGTTCCTGCTCTGGGCCACGCAGGTGAGAGTTACAAGGGCGTTCGCTCCCTGAGCCACCTGTTAGAATGATCTGGGGCTCCCCACATCCCCTTCCCGGGGAAGCGGGTCAGGCCACACAGCAGGATGACAGTCTAATCATCACAACCATCAGAACCTTCTTCTGTGTCTTCAATCCACCTTGACAATCTGGTGGCTTGTCACTTCGAGGCCTCTTAATTGGCTGTATGATTGACAGCATGTGGGGGGCTTTTATTTTAAGAACTGAAGAGAGCCTCTGCCTTCAAAATTAGCTCAGTTATAGGATGCCACAGACTTCGTTTGCTCCCGACGTGGGCTAGAATTTGATATTTGCGATCACACGTGTTCTAGGTCACCAGCAAGGATGACAGAGAGAGAAACCCAGGCAAGTTCCTGTGCTGGTGGTTCCCCTTTCACCAAAGGCTTCCTCCGCCTTGGGGTGAGCTGACATTCCCTTTCCCTAGCATGATGAGAAAAAGACTGCCATGGTCTGAATATCTGTGTCCCCTCGGCTTGCATGTTTTGGTTGCAAGTGACCGGAATCTAATTGTTACTTTGTTGTTCATGTGACTTGGAAGTCCAAGAGCTGAGCTGCTTGACATCAGAGCTAGATTTGGAACAGCATGAGCAGGACTCTGTCATTCTCTTTCCATCTTGCAGTTCCGCCTTCCTTCTTGGAGGCTCTTCCCTTTAGAGGGTGGGAAAAAGACCCCTGCCCCTGCTGGCCTTACCTGACCCTAACGGTTCACTCTCCTCCACTCTCCCAGAGAACGGCACACCTCTCTCTCAGGGCTCATACTCACGCAGCATTCATGGAAGGCTCTCTCTGCTTGCCCCTGCCTGGCCCCTAGTCTTGGATCAGTCACTGGATACAGGAGAATGGAGTTCTATGACTGGCCAGGAACTGGTCATGTGACAGGAGGAGGACAGCCCTGTGATTGAAGTCCTATTAGAACCTCATGAAATAGGGGAGCCGGCTTTCCCGTTGACAGAGGGAAATCCTAATGTCCTCTGCAGACATTAGAATTAAAATTATTTCAGACCGAGTCGTTACGTCTCCACTTTTTTCCTCTTTGTCTGAGAACATAGCCCGTTAGGACAGCCAGTGCAGAAGCTAGCTCAGCTTCTCTATTTTTAGGGTCTGTCCCTTGCCAAAGGGATAGATTGCTCTGTCTTGGTCCCTGGAACCTCACTGATCAGAAGAGATTCATGCTTCCACCGGAGTATGGCAGTGGCCAGGAGTTAAGAGACACAGGAGGAGGCGCAGCCACACTGGCCGGACCTCTTATTCACCTGTACCCTCGACCAGGCCTGCCTTCCCCATGGTGGTCCTTGGTGGTTTGGCTGGCACTGGCTCAGCCTCAGCCAGAATGTCTAATCCAAGGCTGTGATAACTTGGCTGTTTTCTATAGTCTGGCATTTCCTAAGCTCCAGAGAGAATCTGTCCTCATTTGGGTTTTCTCCCCTATCCCTGCCTGGGTATTTAATGAGCTGTCTAAACTAGAGGAGGGAGAAGAAAACCTTTGGAAGCTTGTTTTCAAGTGATATAGGCTCCCATTTGATCACTGCCTGCCGTAGTTATAAAAAACTTTAAAGAACATTTGATCCTGGGTTATTCAAAGTTTCTTATATGTGTTTAACAGTTTCTGGTTGAAAGACCATGGAATGTTACCTGGTCCATGTGCCCACTTCAGACGGAAGTCCTTGTTAGAGGTCATTGAAATTCCAGCTTAAACGCCTTAAGGGACAGGAGCTCATTCTCTTGTGTGCTGATTCTGTTGTGAAACATGTCCAGCAGTTACAATGTTCTCCTTTATTTGGAGGGTGCATCTGCTTGTTTTGCCGTAGTCTGGCAAACAGATTTGTCTCACCTTCTCCTGTCGCCATTGCAATATTGGGAGGCTGATTGTATGTTCCCCTTCTCTTTCTTAGCTCATATGGATTGAACCCTTACCGTGCTAACTGCTTGATATGTGTGTGCACATGCTCACTCTCCTTGACACGGTCTGTGGCATGGGCAGCCTTACTGCGCTCATTTGTGAGGGAGGAAGCTGAGGCACAGGGAGTCACCAGGCTGACCTGTCAGACTGGGCTGATGCCAAGGCCAATACTTCTCACCCCAGATGTTCCCCAACTTTAAAAAACAAATGGCATAAATTCAATAGACCGAGTAGTCTATTGTCATCCATGATGGTTTTTTAACTCTGCAGCAGGGCTTGAGAAAGAGGACAGGCTTTATTGACAAGTACGGGCAAAGACATGGGGAGACCCAACCCAGAGGGGAAACGGAGGCCGAAGTCCACTTGGAGCCCTCCGGGCACCCAAGAACCCAGTACTTGGGGTGAAGCTGACTTGTTAGGGCCTAGGAGGAAGTCATTATTACATCAGAGGCTCAGGAGACTGAATTCTATTCTGAGCCCCGCTGAACCACCCCATCTCAGTTTCACCATCTGAGAAACGGGGATACCTTTCGGTTCCTTTCACATTCCAGAAAAGTTATAAGAACCTGGTCAACTAATACAAGATGGGTTTTGAAGCTGCTGGGGAAAAAATGGTAATAGGAAAATCCAACTTTACTTTTAGATAACCAGCCCACGTGGGCCAGTTTCTGACGGCAGAAGAGATTTCTTCTCAGAACTGCGAAGAGCCAGCCAGAAACCTGTGGTGTGATGAGTACATTTTAGGATGCAGACTGTACACTGCTCATCTCCCATGAGGCAGTGATGGTGATGGGCTGAAGGGAAGGGCCATTTTGACTAATGAAAACACCTCCTCCTCTCCATATTTCTGTAAATAAATGTGTCTTACTCTTAATGGCTTTTTTGAGGATTCTCTGAGAGTCAATTTGAGGACAGTTTGTTTGTGACTTAATCTATGCAGCTGGAACAGCTAATGTCTAGGCTCATTACTCTATTTGTTCTCTCTCCTCCCACTGGGCAAATTTAGCTTGCCTTAACCTAATCACTCAGCACTGTGTGCACACAGATTCATCTTTCCCAAGTGTTCTTTAATCCCGGGTATTCCAATGGCTTTTTACCTGCAGGAGAATGTCTAACCTTCTCAGCTGCTCAGCCTCGACAATCTGTTCCCATCCTGCCCTTCCCACATCATCGCCTGCATTGTTCCCGTGGGAGCTTTTTAGTTCAGGCAATCTTGTCTTCAGAACTGTTCACATCACTGTGCATCCATCACCACAGTCAACTGTAGAACATTTCATCACCCCCAAAAGAAACCCCACGGCCCCCTCATCCAGCCCCCTGGCTAATCCCTCCATCCCCTTGAACCCTAAGCAACCGTTACTCTGCTTTCTGTCTCTACAGATTTGCCTGCTCTGGGCATTTCATAGAAATGGAGTCATGCACCATGAGGTCCTTTGTGACCAGCTTCTTCCACTTACCATGATCTTTTCCAAGTTCATGTATGTTGTAGCACATATTAGTACTTCATCCCTTTTCTTTGTCAAATGATGTGCCATTTGCATGGATATACCTCATTTGTTGATTAATTCATCAGCGGATGAGCTTTTGGACTATTGCCACTTTGGGGGTATCACGAATAATGCTGCTGTGAACATTCATGCACAAGTTTTTGTCTGCACACGTTTTCCTTTCTCTTGAGTATATACTTAGAAATTGCTAGGTCATAGTAACTCTATGTTAAACTTTTTTAAAAAAGATTTTATTCATTTATTTTCAGGGAGGGGAGGGGAGGGGAAGGAGAAAGAGAGAGAGAAACATTAATGTGTGGTTGCCTCTCGCATGCCCCCTACTGGGAACCTGGCCCACAACCCAGGCATGTGCCCTAGACTGGAAATTGAACCAGCGACCCTTTGGTTCGCAGGCCGGCATTAATCCACTGAGCCACCCCAGCCAGGGCTATGCTAAACTTTTCAAGAAATTGTCAGACTGTTTTCTAAGAGAGCTGCACCATTTTACATACCCACCAGCAGTGTATGAAGGCTGTAATTTCTCTACATGCTGGCCAATGGTTGTTATTATCTGTCCTTTTTATTACAGCCACCCGGTGGACGGGAAGTAGTGTCTCATTGTGGTTTTGACTTGCACTCATTCCCCTAACGACTAATGACGTTGCACATCTTGGCTTATTGATCGTCTGTGTATCTCCTTTGCAGAAATGTCTATTCAGATCCTTTGATCGTTTTAATTGTTACTTGTCTTTTTAGTGTTGAGTTGCAAGTACTCGGTATACATTCTAGATACAAGTCTCATCAGATATATGCTTTACAAATATTTTGTCCCATTTTGTGAGCTTTCACTTCTTGATTTTTTTTCCTTTGAAACAAGTTTTTAATTTGGATGAAGTCCAGCTGATCCACTTTTCCGTGTGTGTATGTGTGTGATGTCATAACTAAGAAACCGCTGTTTAATTTAGGGTCACAGACATGCATGCCTATGTTTTCATGAAGAGTTGTGTTAGGGTTAGCTCTCACATGTAGGTCCATTATCCTCTTTGTATAAAGCATGAGATGTGGCCCCAACTTCATTCTTTTGTTTGTGGATATACAGTTATTCCAGTATTATTTTTTGAAAAGATTACTCTTCACCCAATGAATTATTTTGACACCCTTGTCAGGCAGCTAGCCATTTTGGTGTCAGTAATGCTCTTGGTCATTCCCTCTACCGTATAATAGTGCCGCCCTGGTGTGGACCGATTGGGTCTTGAAAGGGTGCTTGCTCCATGTATTTACTGGGTTTTTGCACATCTTCTTTGGGGAAATTATTCAAGTCCTTTGCTCATTTAAAAAATAGGACTACTTGTTTTTGCTCTTGTTGAGTTGTAGAAGCTCTTTATAGATTCTGAATATTATCCCTTTATCAGACATACGATTTGCAAATATTTTCTCCCATTTCATGGGTTGGCTTTTATTGTGTCTCTTGACCCACAGAATTTTAAATTTTTATGTAGTCCAGTTTATCTGGTTTTTCTTTTGTTGCCTCTTCTCTTGGTGTCATGTCCAAGAAATCATTGCTAAAGAACTCTATTGTCTTTCAAAGACCTTCCAAGTCCCAAATTTTGTTCTAGTTTCTATGGGGTAAGACCCTGTGCTTGATATTTTCAATTTTCTTGTCTCCATGTTTATCCTGTTAATAACATGTCAACTTCTAATACATGTCTCTACTCATTGAGTATAAAAGATAAAACCAAAACATTTTTCATCTCCCAAACAGAGATGCTGTTTTGTGGCATGAGGCAATGTTTTCCAACCCTACGTTGAAGTGTCTAAATGCACCCTGGAAGAACATGTATGGTCAAATGAGCACAGGAAGTGCTGTGAAGTCTGCCTCCTGTAGGTAGAAGTCTACCTCCTGTAACATCCAAACTGCACATTAGCATATTAAAGTTTCTGAGAGGTCCTGTAGTAAAGAAGCCAGGTTAATTTTCTTTAAGTGAACATGCTCATTTACGCAGGAGATGACTTTTCCCCCTCAGCACACCATTAACGTGTCCAGGAAGAATTTTCTTAAACACCCCTGGGAAGCTCAGTCTTGAAAAGTGAGGATTGAGTGAGCTAGCCCCCAGGCAACTGGAATGTTGAATAAGCATTATTCCTAATTTGAAAAAAGCAAACCTCTATTTTTTGTCTCCCACACCCCCTAATACTTTATTCAGTGGATGTAACTTCTACCAGCTCTAGCAGGTCACTTGACTTTTCCTCTTGCTTTTGCAAAAGAAAGTACTACAATGATGCAAGTTCAATACAGTGTCCAAGTTCAGGAATTATAATGCTCTGACTATTCAACTTAATTCTAATCTTGACTTGCTCAGGCCTGCTTCAGACTGTGGCCTATGGTAGGACAAGGGGCACTTCCGGCTTCTCCTCCCTCTGGCTCCCTGCTCATCTCCTCCTCCACCCTTTACTGCTATTTGGACTTTTCCTCGGGGGAGAGAGGAGAGATTTGAGAGAGGACAGCCCACAATCTTCTGGATGTCTGGTTTCTCTGGGCCTGGTGAAGGTCAAGGCTGGCTCTTATGAGTAGGCGTATTTCTGGTCTCTTCCAAGAGACCCTGTAGTGCCCCATCTCCTACCACCTCCCCTCCAGACGCAGCCTTTGATAGTCTTGGCTCTATGGTTTGTGTTATGGTGACTCTCTGGCCTGGCCACCTCTGGTTTGGGGAAGTGCTCTCTCACCCCTGCTCGCACCACTTCTTTGAAGGCAGCAAATCCCAGCATGGTGGCCTTGTTCTGGAGCCCCACCATGGCATTTAATCAGCATTCACTGCTGTTCGAGATTCCCTGGGGGTGAACACCTCGTCCTCCGCCCAGGTTCATGCAAGATTTCTTGAGTGTGAGTCAGGCCCCTCCTCTGGGGCCAAATTACAGAGCCTGGTCTTGGGATCAGAAATGGTGCCTATATCCCTCCCCATGGGGACTCAGTGTAGCAACAAAGAAATCCCCTCACTCCAATTTAAAGTATTGGTCTCATGAGGGGTCCAGGGACAGCATATCACGATAGGTTATTGAACTGACACATGAAAAGTGTCATTTGGAATCTTGACATCCACCATATAGGCCCATCAGTAGAAACTCAAGTTGCAATAGCATTGTTCTAACACCAGGTCACATATATAAAACCTCTAACACTGCGTAACTCATGATAGGTGCTCAGAACATGGCCTTTGTGTTGTCTTCTCTTGTTCTCTAGATCAAAACCTCCTCATGTTCCCTGAACCAACTCCACTAATTTCTCCTCTGGCAAGTCCCTGCAGACCATTCACCCCAGAGTGACTACAGAGATTCCTTTGCTGCTGGGACCTGCCCGGGACTCAAGGACCCCAGAGGGGGAACAGCTGTTGTAGTCAGACACGTTGAGGTCTAGAAAGGAGTGATGACTTCAGTGAGATCACGTGGCTAGTGAGTGTGACAACCTGAGACAAACCAGGTCTCCTCGTTCCTGAATGAGCCTTCACATTAAGAGCAAACTAAGAAAGCAAACACCGAGGAAGGGGTCACCTCAAATCCCCTCCTGATATTTCCTGAGCACTCCTCCCTGTCTCTGTTCCCAAATGGAGCTGCTTAGTCGAGCTTGTGATTCACCCTCACTACAGTTCACTCGCTCGCTCACTTTGCCGTAATAACACGTTCCTCTCCAGATCCGTGCAGGGGCAGGGAAGATCCCACAGCAAACACAGCGAGCACAGACTCAAGTGCCTGCCACCCCCACGAAGCTGTGCTGCGGTTTGGGGGTTGCCTCCCCTCTTGAGTGCCACAGTTTAGGCAACGCTCCATTGGAGCTGATCTTTTTTGGTTGTATATTGAGATCTAATTGGCATATAGCATTGTATCAGTTTAAGGAATACAGTGCAATGATTTGATATACATATATTGCAAAGTGGTTACCATCATAGCATTAGCTAACATCCCTATCACGTCACATAATTACCATTTCTTTTTTTGCAGTGAGAACTTTTAAGATCTACTCTTTTAACAACTTTCGAGTACACAATACAGTATTATCAACTATAGTCACGTGCTTTACATTAGAGCTGCAGAACTTAATTCATTTTATGACTGGAAGTCTGTGCCTTTTGAATATCTTCCCATTTTCCCCACCTCTAGCCCCTGGTAACCTCCACTCTACATTCTGTTTCTCTGGGTTTGACTTCTTCAGATAGCACATATAAGTGATAGTATGCAGTGTTTGTCTGTCTTGTCTACTTATTACACTTAGCATAGTGTAAGGCTTGTCTTTACAATTCATTCTGAAAGACGGCCCCTCTGAAGTCTCCCAGCATCTGGTTGAAAGGGTCGCTCCCATCTTCTGATGGGCCTGGTTTGTCACCAAGACCTTGTTTGGGGCCTCGAAAGAGACCTGTGAGTGTTGGCCTTCAGACTCCCCCCTGAGAGTGGGAATCTGATGAGATGGCAGAGAGGCCCCCTCATCCTGACCTAAGCTGAGTAAAGTCATTGAGATCGTCACACGGTTGTCTTCTCATCATTCAGGTCACAGCTTGAATACAGTCTTCTTAAAGAGGCTGCTATGATCACTCCAACTACAGTAGCCACTTACCTGGACTCAGTCACCGCACAGCATCCCTGTTCACCTTCAGAGCACTTACACCACCAGGCATGTTGGATGTTTACGTGTTTGTTTGGAGTCTTTCTCCTCCCACTAAAATATACACTCCACAAGAATGGGATAGTATGCCTTATTCACCATGATATTCCCGGCTTCTAGAACAGTGGCTAGCACATTGCAGGCACTCAATAAATATTCTGTTAATAAACAAACAAGGTGCTTAGGATGAGGCAAGGAGGAAGGAATGAAGAGAAAGAAAAGTGTATATCCAGGACCTAAGTCACTGTGCTAAAGGCATGCAGTGTCATCTACTGCAAAGAGCTCAGGTTCTAGACTTAGGCTTACTCCACCATTAACTACCCTGTAACACTGGGCAAGTTATTTGAATCAGCTACCATATCAGTTTAGCTGCTATTAAAAAAAAAAAAAGGCCACAACAGAAACAGCTTAAATGATACAACCACTCATTTTTCTCACTTGGAAATCCAAGGAGGTCTGGGGCTGGTGTGGCAGCTCCACAATCATCAGAGACCTCTGCTCCTTCCATCTTGTTGCTCTGCCCTCTTTAAATGGGGCTTCCAGCTGGTGGCCCCAAACAAGCGCTCTGGCTCCTCTAATGTCTACATTCGAGGCGGCAAAGAGGAGGAATGAGGAAGAGGAGGGCTAGACCCTTCCTTCCAGGGCTGGACTCAGAAGTTACACTCGTCACCCTCATTCACGTCCCATTGGGTAGAATTTAGTTATATGGGTACACTTGACTGCAAAGGAGTCTGGGAAATTCGTTTTTAGCTGAGTAGTCATGGTCCCACATAAAACATTCTATCCTCATAGAAGGAGGAAATTCATGAATATCAATCTCTGCCATATTCTTTACCACCACCCTACTCCCAGCCCTCCACCCTGTCCACTTTCCTCATTTGTAAAACATACGCTCCCTGTGTTACAGCCAAATGAGACCAGTTATTTGGAAGTATCTCATAAGCCTCCAAGTGCTGTCCATACATAAGTAACTAACTGTAAACGAGTAAAGAATACCAACAAAGGGCCTTTGGAGTCATACAACAAGGGAGAGTCATCCTAGCTGAAATGCTAGAGGAGTTTGGGGAGCAGGTAATTTTAAAGCTGGGCACTGGAGTACTGATCGGCACTTGTTAAGGGGGGAAATAAAGGCAGGGGCATGGAAAGTATTCCAGGTGAAGGGAGAAGTAAAATCAAAGGTAATAGAGTGGGAATTTACATGCATGTTTGAGTGCAGGTAGAGGAAGTACAGGGGACAAGAGGAGGAGCTGCACCAGAGCAGGCAGGAACAGGAGTTGGGAGGGCTTTAGACGGGAAGTGGGAAGCCACAGTCAGCCTCTGAGTTGGGGTAGGATGTGATCTTCTCCACAGAGGTCCTTGTGGTCTGGAGGAACCTGACCTTGGAAATCTGAAGGCCATTTAGGAGGATCTTAGGAGAGTCCCAATAAGACAGTCCAAGGCCTGAACGAGAGCTGTGAGAACAGACAGGTAGGGATGGATTTGCAGACTATTTCACAGGTAGAACCACCGGACTTGGCAACAGATCAGACGGAGAGACGAAGAGGGACAGAGTGGGGATTTGGCCAGGTATCATCGATGGGCAAGGAGACCCAGGAAAGAAGGGCAAATTCAGGAGGAATAATGTAGATTCAGTGTCCAGTGTTAGTCTGAGCATCTGCCAGCTGGGAAATTTGAGATCTGCTCATAAAATGGATGACAGAGAGCTAAAGAATTTACCGAATATGATGAAGATGCTTAATCCACAGCACTGTCGCCCCTTAGAGTATGATCTAATGTCTGACAGCTCAGACAGGGCAATTAGAATTCAGTCCTTGGGAAGAGCTGCCTTCTCCTCTGGAGCCTGACTTTTGTCTCTCACTCTTTATGCCCAAGTGAGTCTGGGCTGTGTCCTTACTTGGTGTGTGAAGGACAGTGACAAGCCCTGCAGTGTTAGGCGCGCATCTCAGCAGAGGCTCAGGCAACATTTGGCCATTTCTTTTCTTTTCCTCCCAAACATCCTCCTTTGGTCTGAAGGCATCCAGACATGGATCTTCAATCCAGCTGTGAGCAAACCTTTCCAGTTTTTTTTGTTGTTCATAGTGACAGGTTAAAAAATATCATCTTGAGCTGAATTGCGGATCAGAAATGTAAACGGGGGGGGGGAATTTTTGAGGGTTTTTTCCTTTCAAAAATTTCCGTCATCGCCATAAAATTGATTATGCAAAAAAGTGCAAACTGTCTTTGTTTAAGCATGACCTTGAGAGTTCTCCTGGACATTGGAAGGTCCCGGATGGTCGTGGAGGTTGGAGACACTCATTTAGCCATGTGTGGTGATCGGCACCATCATTTCACCCTGCCAAAATCACGGTGACTGTCACTTAATTCTGGCTAATTCATCTCATCTTGTTGTAGTTTCAACCCTGAACATCCTGAGCTGGAGGCAGAAATTACCAACCACTCTTGCTATTATCGTGATGATTTTCCCAATAGATTTGGACACCCATGTGGAGTTCAAAGGCTAACAACAGCATTACAGTCATTGTCTGGCAAACAAAAGTAATTAAAATATAACTAAAGCCCTCCATTTGCATCTCTTAGAAAGCACCAACGACTGAGCTCAGTTATGATCTATCACAATATTTTGTAAACTCTCTCCCTACTCCCAGTGTCCCATGTGGTTTTTCTATTGTTCTCTCCCCAGCACCTCATTCCATCTCCCGATTATGGAATTCTTTACGCCCTTTTTAGGAAGGCCATGAGTGAATTCCGGTACTAATAGATCAGTAGACGAGAAGAAATCTGAGAACAATCACGTTTCAATCACTTTTCCTGCCTCTTATGTATCGTGCAATTCATTATTTATATTATTTACTTAAAACGAATAATAATAGCCAACATTTATGTAGTGTTTTGTCATTTCCAAAGTGCTTGCCTATCTGTAACTTCTTTAAGGCTCACGACAAGAAAAACATGATAGTTATCACCCATTTTACAGATGAGGAAACCAGGGCCAGGAGAATTGGAATGGATTTCCTCCAGTCACAAAGCCGGCAGAGAGAAGCATGATTCCAGAGCCTCGGTGACGCAGCCAAGAATCTCACGGTCCCCACATTGGACTTGGCTTCAGAAGCTCTGATTCTCAGGGGACCTGGGAGTTCTGCTCATCTTCCAGCTGGGCTGCAGGTCTGGGAAGAATGTGAGGCAGGTGAAGTGCCCACGGCACAAAATTTAAGGAGGTGCTTGCTCACTCTCACGATTGTGTGAGTGCACAGTCCTCCCATTTTGCACCCCAGACCCCTCATTTGCCCCACTTTCGTGCTGCTGCTGCTGCTGCTGGGCTTATCCAGGAAGCAGGAGCAAACCCCAGCCCCTCCACCCTCCTTTCCACAACAGGCATGACCTGCCTTTTAAAACACAGGGAGAAGAGAGCAACATCTCATCAACTTCCACAACCAGACAGGAGCCTTTGGTCATGGTCACGGGCTTTTGGCCGCTGCCGGACGCTGAGCAAGGGAAGGCAGGTGTGACTGACTTAATTGAATATGGAATGGATGTTTGTGGTGCCACTTAAAATATTTAACATGGTGTGGGAGCTCAGTAGTGGCTGTGATTTTTTTTTTTTTTTTTTTTTTTTTTTGGTCTCTGTACTTTGCAAAGATAAAAGCTTCATGTTGCTAATCTTTATGAGGCAGGAGACACATTTCAGGCTCAGTGATCAAAACCTGCTGCAGACGATGGCTACCACTAAAGCGCCCCACCCCTCCACTTTTCCTTTCTTTCTCTTTTTTGGCATGGGACTGAAAGGTGACAAGATGACCTGGCCACCGTGGCCTCAGCCAGCGTTCCTCTCCTTGTGTGATGGTACAGAAGGTAGAGGCATACCACCGTGG
The DNA here is from genome assembly GCA_004024845.1 of Tonatia bakeri. Lineage (NCBI taxonomy): Eukaryota > Metazoa > Chordata > Mammalia > Chiroptera > Phyllostomidae > Tonatia > Tonatia bakeri. Next base: position 91,710 of record PVIA01005590.1, read on the forward strand.
GTACGAACCAGGTCCCCAGTGTAGGGATGCCTGTGAGTCAGGGCGAGAGGTGGGTTTCAAGCCCTTACTCCCCAAGAGTGAGGGCTGTGCCCCCAGCCAGGTGACAGGCCTATAACCTCCAAATATATTTTGCATGATGGAGTGGGGAAAGCCTGAGTTCTAGACTGATTCTGCCAATATTGGGTAATCTCAAGCAAGTCCCTGGGCCTCCGTTGCCCCAGTTGTAATACATAGAGCCTTGGTTTGGAGTAGAGGTGGCTACTGTACACTGCGAACAGCCCTGGAATTCTTCCTGGTGCGTTGTTCCAGGCAGTCATTATTAATCAGTTAGAGCTGCCTGTGAATTAACAGCATGACGTGCTGGTAAAAGTGGAACAACTGGCTCTCTGAGGAAAAAAGCCCTGGTTTGTCATGTCTGCCAATTTCCGTGGTGTAAATACCCGCCCTGTGGCTGATTTCTAGTCTCCATGGTAAAGTCAGCAAACAGCCTCTTGGGAAGAGCTGTGCATTATCGGCTGTCACCAGCTCCAGCACCCCGTGGCTTCTAATCCTTTTCCATCCTGATTTAGATGACCTCCGAAGTGGGGTTCATTTCCACTAGTCTGTAATTCTGAATCACACTTCCGTCTGTAACACCTCTCGAAAATTTGTGCTCCCTCATGTCATTGCTCTTTTAGTTCCCCCACAGCAAGTATGTGAGAGGACTCTGTTGAGAAAGTGAGAGCCCAGGGAGCAGAACTGAAGGTTGGGAGAACGGGAAGCAGGGAGGAGGGGGAAACAAAGTAAAGATGCATTAAAGCCAGTTGACTGGCTGCCCCACCTCCTGAGAAGTCGTAGGAAACGCGTCTCTGGGACTAACTGGAGGGGGCAGATGATGGAGGGGAGGGGCATGAGGCGGCCAAGGAGGATGATGGTCTACACCAGGTGACCTCGGACTGCCCAGTCATCTTGCTGACTCACTCCCAGGGAGGCCCTGAATGACCCCCTCTCTGCAGAAACTGCTGAATCACACACACAGCCAGACAGGATGTGGGAGAGTGTCTGCCTTTCCACCTCGCAGCTGTGGACACCAGCTGGGCATTGCTAGGTCTAGGGAATTGACCCAACCACTTCCTGTCAAACTCAGGGCTAGGCTCTGGGAATGAGGTACCCCAAGTCCTGTCCTCAAGGAACCAGAGTTCATTTGGGAAACAGCTGAAAAAGAGTTCAGTCACTCAGTGTTTTTTCCCCAAAAGACCTTGGCTGAAATGTAGGTGGAAGTTCTGAAATACTAAGGGAGAGGGGGATAAGGAGAAGGAATTTGACTGCGTGGATTTATTTAAAATGAAAAAAATTCTGCTTTTTATTTTGAAAGCACTTGGCTGATGTTAATTAACCATCTGGTACTGATTTGATGGTTGAATCTAGGGACTTTGGTAAATAAAATGAAAATAAATATTTCCAAATTGAGTACATTTTCAGTCTGATGGTTGGTTGTTAGTTAGGATACTTTGAAGGGACTGAACACAGCTCAAACTGGTTTGAACAAAAAGAGAATTTTTGGGGGGGATATAACTCAGGAGTCCAGGTCTGGGTTCAGACACAGATAGATTTTGGGCTCAGACACATTCACGGAGACTTGGTTTTTCTCCATCTCCAGACTCTGCCTTACACCAGGCTGGCTCTACCCCCATGTCCCCCAAGATGATTCTAACTTCTCCAAACTTTTTTCTCATGGTGGCAAGATGGCTGCACAGCTCCAGCCTCTCTTTCTCTCAGAGTCACCCTTCTCTAGCCCAGCATGCCCAGCCCGTCTCTGGTTGAGTCATGTGCCCAACTCTGAACGCTTCCCTGGGACTGGCTCAGGCCTATATCATGTGCCCAACCATGGAGATGGGGAGACCCAACATAACCACATGGTCTTAGAGTTGGGGAGGTTTGGACCTCCACACAAAAAATTAGGGACTTTTATCTGAAAAGAGGGAATAAAATTAAGTGGCCCCACAATGGCTTAGAGACAATGGGACATCCCAGAGGTGGAAGGCAGCTCAACATATAAGGAGACACAAGCCAACATGGTTTTGGGGTCATATTCAGATTGGCCTCTCCTACTGTGCAGAGAGACTTACCGGTCACCAAATACCATTGTAGAGTATTCGTGACAGTCATGGAGGTGTATTACTCACGTCTTATAAAAATGCAGGTTAGCGACAAGGAGCGCAATTAGCTTTAGAGCTAAGGCATGGTCTTCCAGGGCTTCTCCCAGCCAATGGGCTGCGGGGGGTGGGGTGGGGTTCTAGAGCTGGCCAGGGCAGGACTCCTCTGATGGGCAGCCTTTGTTCTGGATCTCCCTGCCAAGTTGGCCGTGACTTCGTCAGCTCTGCTTTGCAGCCCGAGGCTTGATCCCTGAATCACTGTGTGAATGGCCCCCCTCTGACCAGAAGCAGCCACACTGGGCTGTTTGGTACACAAAAAGGTGTCTTAAGTGGCATCTTCCTGCACTGAAGGCACAGTTCCTTATAATTCCTGCTCTGGTAATTATGTGTCTTAAAAATAAAAGTCTTAGAAGTGGTTTTAGAAAAGGAGCTTGGCTGGGGCCTTGTCAGAGCGGGTTGCTTTAATGGAATATTGTAGACTGAGTGTCTGTGTAGACAACAGACATTTATTTCTTGAAGTTCTGGGTCCTGAAATTTCGAGATCAATGTGCCGACAGATTCAGTGTCCGATGAGGGCCCCCTGCTTAAGTTCACAGACAGATGCCAAACTGTGTCCTCACATGAGCAAGGGGACAGGGGACCCCTTAGGGGTCTTTTTTTTATAAGGGCACTAATGCCACTTGAGAGGGCTCCACCTTCATGACCTAATCACCCTCCCAAAGGCCCCACCCCCTGACACCATCACACTGGGGATTAGGTTCAGCATATGAGTTTTAGGGGGACACAAACATTCAGTCCATAGCAGCTAAGAGATGGCCCTTAACAAAAGCTCAAACCCTGAACACCCAGCTATGTTCAGTGTTTCAAATAATATTTTCATAGAAATTGGCACATATATGGAGAGGTGCACAGAACATAAATGCATAAGGTCAAGGAATTATTCCAGAACAAAACACCCTTGTCCTCACCATCCAGCCAAGGAAAAACATGTTCCCACCCTCGAAGTCCCCAGCCTCTCCAACTACCCATCCCCTCTCAAAATTCTTGACCAGTTTCACACTCTGAGTTTAATAGGGGAAGCAGGTTTGTCCAACCGTTTTAGCTGATGGACTGATGGACTAGAAAATGTAGAGAGAAACTTCCTTTTAATGGTTTCTTTAAGCTTTCAGCTTAAAGAGCAAGTTTTACCTTTAAGATGTTTTCAAATCGCAGAACATTGTTCAGACGTTGGATGAGGAAGGGGGGAAGGGACAGAAACAGAAGTTAAATTCTGTTCTATCCTTGTTCAGGAGTCTGATCTTGATAGGCAAAGAATATAATTAAAATGGATTACAGACTACCAAACACAAACAAGAACAAAATGATTGCAGCGTGTGCAAGCCAGTAATTAAAGCTTTAAAAGAGGAAAAAGTCACCATCATTTAAAATGTTTATTTGTCAAGGTTAGTAACAAATATTGACATGAGGGCTTTTTTCTTTTATTTTCTTCTTAGCATAGGGCTCTCAGCAATTAGTGGTGCATATTCCAGAATCAATAGAGCCTCAGGTCTGAAGCAGTAAGATCCATACATTTCAAAATTAGTTGGCGTAATAGCCGACTGGCTCCATAAAGCAGACCTGCTGGTAGCGTCATTCGATTAGAGCTTGCTGGAAGACAAAGAGAGGCGTGTCAGGAGCCGCAGCTCCTTAAATCAGTTTCCTCTCAAAGATGTCCTGATGATGACCATTAGGGAGAGATTTCTTCATGGCAAAGGAGTTTATATTTTGTCTTTGCCATTGAAAACATTTAACCCACAAAGTGGAGTGTTTCTTAAAAGTCTAGTGCAGTGATTAAAAGCATGGGCTCTGGGATCAGACGGCCTGAATTCAAACCATTTCTAACCATGACTTTGGGCAAGTTGTTCAACCTCTCTGCCTCAAATTACTGCGTCTGTAAAAGGGCAGTAATAATCATGTCTACCTTATAAGGTGCTATAAACAGTAAATGAGATAATATATGCACAGTTCCTGGAATGCAGTGTTAGCTACAGAATTAGTCAGGATAGGCTAGGTCTGATGCAGTAACATGTGAGTCCCAGAGTCCTAGTTGTTTTACTCAATGAACTTCATCTCTCACTCAAGCTATGTCCCTCCAACCATGGTTCCATGGGGGAGCGAGGAAAAGGGCTGTGTTCCATGTAGCCACTAAGGGACCCACCACTCCATAACTACAGCAAGAAGAACATAGAGCAGTAGAGAAGAGAGACAGTAGAAACTCACCCAGAAAGGACACATGTGATTTCCAACACATCTCATTGTTCAGAATTAGCGTACCGAATGCCAAGGAGCCTGGACAAAGTTAGGGACAGGTAGAATGTTTAGTGAGTCTCTGCCACATGTGTAATTATCATCATCATTGTAGATGTTATAGGTTCCACCAGCATTTTATTGCCTGAAGTTTGGAGAATACAGTTTCACCTGGCTTATGACTCAATCCCTAGAGAATTCATTCAACTAATAGCTATTCATTGATTACCTTTGATGAGGTGATAATGTTTTAGGTGTGGGACAAACAGATGAACTGGACCAGATGGGGACCTTTGTCCCATGGACCATCCAGTACAAAAATAATGGGACCAAGCACAAAAACCCAGTAATACCTGATGGTATTAGGTTCTAGCAATGGCGTAAGTGGTTGGTGGGGTAGGGGGAGTGGTATTTGCTCAGAGACCTGAATGACAAGAAGGAGACAGCAGGAGGGACGTGTACAGTTAAGGGCTTTCCAGGCAGAGGGAAATCAGTAGGTTTCAAGAGTCATAAACGAGGTCAGTGTGGCTGTAGGACAGAGAACAAGAGAGAAGTGACAGGAGAGGAGGTGACAGAAGATAGCAGGTCCCAACTGTTTACAGACCCGGAGGCCGGTTCTCACACAAGCAACTCACCCATCCAAGCAGCAAAGCACCTGTGGGACCCACGTGTCTGTGGAACTGAACCCACGCAAGGTTATAAATAAGCTCCTTCCTCCAGGGAAGTAATGAGGATTAATGAGGTTTAATGCCTTTAAGGGCCTGCCAACCAGGGGTCAGGCAGTCGAGAGTTTCTGCGAATCATGGAACAGATTGTGTTTGTCAGGAACGATCTCTTTGGACCAACAGGGCAAAGGGGAGCAGCTTGGTTCTGCTGCGAGCTGAAGCCCAGAGTCATTAGATGCACAGAGGGAGTGTGCTGACTGGGGCCACCTCGGGTTGCTGGTCAGGCCAAGGCCATGCCCAAGTCCAGAAGGTAGGTTCAGGCTGGGAGCAAATTGAGCTGCATTCCAGATGTCTGGAGCAGGTTCTGGTGCAGACCAGCAAGAATTGTACACCTGGTGAGAGGAAAGGGGGAAGGGATGAAGAACAAGGTGGGGTCTGTAGTGCCTGAAAATGAGAGATCTATTCCATCTGTGAAATGGGGACAAGAACACAGACATCATAATGTTCTTGTGATGATTAAAAGAGGGTTGGCCACCTTTGGTTATAAGCAACAGGATTTGAATTATTTATTCAACTATCATTGGCCTTATTTGCTCTCCACTGTGAGGTGAGATTCACAAAAACTTTGTCGCAACTTTTGTCTGGGGACCTAGGATAGGTTTCTGAGAGGTAGGAAGGTTTAGGACATTGTTTCCATGGTCCACCCAAGGATGGAGAGCACCAATGGATCCTTAGCTCAGCGGGGTGGTGAGGGGGATCTCTAATGAAGCCAACTCCATTGCCACCCTTCTCTGCCTCTGAAATGTACCCCAAATCTGACCACTTCCCAAGACAAGTGATTTCATGGAGCAGGAGCTGCTATAAGATCTCAGTGCTAGTGATTCCTGCCTCTGCTTTTGCTGAGACTCTCTGGATACTGCCAGAGCTGGAAGGTGAGGAGCAATGTCTGGAGAATAAATCCTCAAAGTCAAATCCCTCAGCCTGAACTGTAAGCAAAATGGCTGGGAAAAAGATGTGACGACGGAAAAATATCCAGCGATGGAATTTTAATTTCATTCATTTATTCATCAAACATTAATCAGTCACCTAAATGAAGGATTATGGGGGCTGAATTCAATCTGCAAGCAGTTTTCTATTTCAGGCATTGTTTCTCCAGATATTTAAATCTGAACGTCACCAGGTGAGCATTTGTTCTCCAGTTTGCCACTGTCCCCACAATTTCCAATGTATTACGTCTGGTCTACCACAACCACTGACATTCCTTGCCTGCACCCCAAAGCCACTTAGTATGTGACCCTTACCTTATCAGTATTGGACTGGTGCCACCTCATACGGACTAATGAGAGCTGATGGCTACATTTGGAGAATTTTTCCAGATAGTTGGCATCCTATTGGTAGGAAGAAATGAGCCATGGAGGGAATGTTTACACCGCAGAAATTGGCAAATGCTATAAATCAGGCCTTTTCCCCTGGGGAAAAGTCCACTAGCACATTAAATACTAACAAAAAATGACCTAAGTGTTGCTAGAAGAGGGAGAAGAAATCAAGGAGAAGCAAAGGTAGACCTTTTCTTGCCTAGGGACACTATAATCTTTAAATATTGAATGTAAGTAATTTCAAATGACTTTTGCTTAAAAGCCATCCTGCAATGCTTTGTACTATACCGTGGAATTCATCTGGGGCGGTAGCACATGGAATCGCTTGGGAGTGTTGGAAAGGAACTCATTGTCTGGGATCTACTCCCCATAGCTTCTGCTTTAATTGTGCTGGCCTGCAGCCTGGGCACCAGAGCTTTTGAACTCCCTAATTATTCAGCAGTGCAGCCAGCAGAACATCTGGCCTGGAGATAGGAACGCCATGCCTGATGGCTTACAGCACTGGTCACAAAGGACTCTCACAGATCTATGTTGGCCTTCATATAATCAGGAAAGACTAACTGCTCTAATAAACAGCCCCAGCTCTGAGTGGTGAACACAATAAGGGTGGTGTATGGTGGAGAGAACACAAATTTTGGTGCCAGATAACCTTCTGAGCTTGCAGTTTTCTCATCTGTAAAATAGGCATAGAATGACAGCCGCCATAGTGTTTTCATGAGGACTCAAGGAGTGTAGAATGCTACAAGCCACAGAATATCCACTAAAACGGGTGTTATTGTTACTATTATTATTATTATTACTACTACTACTACTACTATTTAACATGGCTAGAATTTCAGGGTTGGTTCATCAGCATTGGTTCATCAGCTCTACGATATTATCAGAAGCTCAGGCTCTTTCCACATTTCTGCTCTGACAACCCCAGGGTGTTTTAACTTTGCATTTAGGCCTGGTTCCTCATGCTTGCAAGATGGCTGCCACAGTTCCAGGCATTGCATGTAGATATGGCAATGTCTGGTAAAAGAAACACTTTTCCCCCTTTGTCACATGTTACTGGGGAAGAAAACCCTGGAAGCCTGCAACAGCCTTCTCATTAGGTCTCATTGGCTAAGATGGGGATCATGTGATCTAGCTGCAGGAGAGCCTGAGGAAACAATTTTCTGGCATTTTCAGCCTTTACAATAGCAGGTGATTGTACAGGCATAAAGGAGGGGGATGCATTAGGGCTATTGGAGGAGCCACAAAGAGTTCTGTTAAGGGATCTGTGCTGTGATTGCCCTTTATCCTCTCATCCCACTGTTACCAACCCATAACACCATCCCTTCAACTTCAGCAGCTCTAACTTCCATTCCAGACCTGGACCCTCTCCCCAGATGGAAGATGCAGCGTGGCTGTGTAGATACTGAACACCCCCTGGGGAATAACTGTCTTCTTTAGACCCAGAGAGGCCATTACGCTGGGCCCTGAAGATCTACGTGTGTTTGGCTACTTCTCTCCCTTTGGATGAAGCCGAGAACTAGGGAATGATGCCAGATACCTTCACCTCAATAAAAAATACCCAGACCTCACTGGTCTCCCAGCATTTGAGCTACAGTACATTTTTATAATGCAGAATCCCCAGGGCAGGCTTGCCATCTGGAGAATTCCAACCTGCCAAGGTCACTATTGTGCTCACTATTGAAACCCCACAGAGCAGTAATGAACCATTCCCCAGGGAGGTCATGGCCCCAAATTAGCAACATATATGTCAAGTCCCATTAGGGGCAACGCCAGGGCTCAATGCCAAATCTTTTGTTACAAGGACACCATTTCCTTTGGAATATAACCTGAAACCAGCCAGCTTCAGGCTGAGAATTAAAATGTTATGCTGCGTGTGCTTTTAAATCGCACTTTTTAATGTTACAAAATAATATAGTCACATTACAGAGAGTTTGGGAAACTGAGAAAAGATGAACAAAACCGCCAATAATTTCACCACACAAACAGAACCACTCTTGCCATTTTGGTGCAGCTCCTTCTCAGCGTGTTTCCTTCGCTCGAGTGTTTTTGCACAGTGATAATCATAGCATGCATGCTATTTTTATTCCACTGTTTCAACTTAAGTTTAAGAAGTCCTCACTGTGTATCCTATGGCACCGAACTCAGGTTGAGATGGCAGGGGTCCAGTGCAGTACGGGATAGGCTGTGACAAACAGACAATGAAGATCGTGCGGTAGGATAAGTAAATGAAGTGTGTGTCAGGGCTCATGAAGAGCCATTAGAGGAACCCCCAAACTGGACTTGTAGGTGGTGCTCAAGGAAGGCTTTCTGGAGGAGGTCCTCTGTAACCTGTGACCCCAAGATGCACTCGAGTGAGGTTAGCTGAGAGAAATTGGGAGTAGTAGCCCTTGAAGAAGGAAGAGTGTTTTTCAAAGCTTGGGTAAGACCCAAGCTGATGAAGTACACAGTGTTTGGAGACAGTATGAGAATAATTCAGCATGGTATGAGCTTGGGCTTAATTAAGTCTCCTCACCTGCCCCCCCTCAATTTAAATGTTAAAGCTTTAACCCTCAATGTGAGTATAATTGGAGATAGGGTCTTTAAGGGAGGTACTTAAGGTTAAATGAGGTCATAAGAGTGGGCCCTAACCTAGTAAGTCTGGCAGCAAGGAAAAAAGGAAGAGGTTTATTATAATAAAATAGACTCAGATGATTATAGAAGCTGATAAGTCCAAAATCTGCAAAGCCAACATCCCAGTTTGAATGTTGTCAGGCAGAATTCTCTTTCACTCTGGGGAGAATCAACCTTTTGTTTGATTCAAGCCTTCACTGATTGGATGCAGCCCACCCACATACTGGAGAGCAATCTGCTTTACGGAGCCCACCAATTTAAACGTTAATCTCATTTAAAAATGCCCTTAATAATGTTTGACCATCTACATGGGCATCTCCTGGCCCAGTCAAGTTGACAAATAAAATTAACCATCACAGACTCCATGATGAGGGAAGGTAAGAGAAGAGGCTAGGGGGGTTGGCAAGGGACAGAGGTCATCATGAGCTTCCCTGTTAGCCAAAATAAGGAGCTTGCACTGGATTCTGACATCAACAGGGAGGCACTGGATGGTTTTCATCAAGGGATGTCATAGCCAGTATGTTCCTTTTAAAAATAGCATTGAGGTTGCAATGTGGGAAACGATGGCCCATGCACTTGGGCAGGTTGCGTAGTAAGCAACTCTAGTACTGGCCCCCTTCCCACTGTGTTCTGTGGGAATAGCACCTCCTTGTGTTGTGCAAGATACAGTCTGTGCCACTGTATGGAGTGGCTCTGAACATGCTACCAGGGGTGGGATGGAGGTAAGGAAACCCATTAGGAGGCAGTGGCAGTATTGTGGGCGCAAAGTTTTCAGATGTTGTACACAGTCATGGATTTGACGGCTTTCTTCTTAGTGGTAAACCGTGATGTACTTCACCATTTTCCTGTTATTATTTATAAGCATAGTTTTGGCATAGCAATGTTACATGTAAATAAATTTGCTCTGCATTCAAATGCCCCTGTGTGACCATATGATTTATCGTCTCACTGGGACACTTTTGAAAGCATCGGGGCTGTAAGTGACTCCATGGGGAGAAGTGGCATGGTCTGTGGCTGTCTTCAGCGCACCAGAATGAATGGCCACCTTCCCTCTTGCTTCCCTCTCTGGGTATCAAGCCTTCTGTCCAGGGAGTTTCATTCCCGGGAGAATCAGAAGCCAACTGCACATAATGTACTAGCTAGTGTCAAAAAAACTTCAGTCTTTTTCTGTAGATTGAAACCCTATAATTTTTGTGCTTCAGTCTATGTTTATTTATATTCCCTTCACATCTTCAGTAGCAAGAGATAGCTGAGAACATTTCATTCTCCTCCCACTAGGTTGCTATGATTTCACAAAAGTTTTTTGTTTAATTTTTGTTTTTGTTGAATCAGTGGTCCTCCTTCCAACATTAGGAGACTTGCTCTCTGCTCACACTTTTGCTACTGACTCCATGGAGTTATGCAGGAAAAGATGCTTCAGTTGCCTAGCCATGCTCAGTTTAAGGTGCCAGAGTTTGTTTTTAAACTGGAATGGACAACTAAACAGAGTTCCACCGTGGAGTAGAAGGAAGTTACCCCTAAAAGAATGTGGCAGAGGCTGGTAGAGCTCCCTAACATCCATGTTCTAATTTTATTTATTTACTTATTTATTTATTTATTTTTTATTTATTTTGCGTGTGTGTGGAGAGCTACACTACATTTCCCACCCACCCTTAAAGTTAAGAGTGGACATGTGACTGAATTCTGGCCAATAGTATGTGAGCCAAAATGATGACCACAGTTTTCAGGCATGAACCATATACACTTCCCACAAGCAATCTTCGCTCCCTTTTTCCATCTTCCTGCTGAATGGAGACGACTGAGATCATAGAGATGGATGGAGCCACGAGATAGAAGGAACCTGTTTCCCTGCATGACTGCATGGAGCAGAGCGCCCCCACCTGGTCCACACTGGAACTACATGTCAGTGATAAATAAACTTACCATGTTGAGTAACTAAGACATAGGGAGATGTATGTTACAGAGAGGCCTGACTAGAATGAACAAATGTCCCAGGCACCTCCACCTTGTTACTCAACAAAGAGATCTGAGAACAATCATAGCAAAGAGATCCACTAGAATGAATGTTTATTGGGCGTGTCTCCATGTACCCATTTTGCTACCTACCAGGAAAGACTGAAGTCTCCAACCACACCTTCCTGAAGTCACATCTGCTTCCTGAAGGGAGGGACACGATTTTTCTCTAGGCCAGAAGGGTATTTGTTTGGCATAACTCTTTGTGAGCCATTTGGTAGTAAAAAGAGTTCTCTGCACACAACCCCGACGTCATAGCAGGAAGAGAAGCAAAATTCCTTTTCGTAATAAAAAATCTAAGTTGGGGGTCCAGGAAGGGGTTCAGGAAGAATAAGTAGAGGGAGAAGTGGCACCGATCAAGAGGACAGGGACCGGCTGAGGAAGGAGAGGCTGTTTCAGACAGGGTTCTGTGGGCCATTTAAAGGTATCTGCCATATCTGCTACAGTATAAGCCCTTATTTTTTTTATTTATTTATTTTTAGAGATGGGAAGGGAAGGAGAGAGGGGGAGAAAGAGAGGGAGAGGACCATCAATGTGTGCTTGTCTCTTGCATACCCCCCACCAGGGACCCAGCCCACAACCCAGGCATGTGCCCTGACTGGGAATCAAAATGGTGACCCCTTGGTTCACAGGCTGACACTCAGTTCACTGAGCCACACCAGACAGGGCCACAAGCCCTTCTTTTGCTCCTTCAAATGATGAGTGAGGTGGCTGCTCACTCAGCCTAGAGTCCATGTGTCACTGAGAAAGGACAGGGGTGGGCTCCTGCCAAGTGAGCAGAGGCCCAAAGTGGGATGCCGGTGCCAGTGTCTCCCCAAAGTTGTGGGTACGTGGACTCAACCAGGAGTGGATGTGAGACAAATGCCTTCCCCTAAACATACAGAGAAAGAGAGACTGTCAGGATGGGTGGAGACCTCAAGGACCCATGAGAAAGATAAAATAGGTTATATAAAGAAGGGTCAAATTACTTAGTGTCTGGGTAGGAAGCCCCTTCTCCCTACAAAACCATTTAAATCAAAGTGTTTACCAGCATTCCACCTAGAGTCATAAGTAGGGAGGGTCCCCGAAACCACAGCAGTGAGTAGAATGAACTCCCCAAGACCAAGGTCACTGTTGACCAGAGGTCAAGAAGCTCCACAAGGTGGAGAACCAAGTGCATGCGCTGCACACATAGTGTTCCTGGGTCTTCGTGGGTCATCCTTGAGAGCGATTCACGACCTTCTGGAGGGGAGGGAGGGAAGATCGGAGCTCCGGTGTCTGCTGATCTTGTCGCAAGGAGGTGGGAGGACACCATCTTGACTGAAATTAAATCAGGCCTTTCAACTTCTGGCCCTCCAAGGAGGTTGGGCGTGAACTTGGCCAAAGTGCTAATGCAGTTAGGACACTGCACCGGTGCCCAGCCACCCACTCCTCTCTGACTCACTGGCCGCAGTGCCCTCAGCACACTCCCCGGACGTCCGCAGCTCTCTCCCTTGGCACTTCTCCAGCTTGAGAGGAAAATTCCTACAATCATCAGTTAAAGGAGATCACAACTCAGGAAAAAAGAGCCGCTGAATTCAGTAATTTTCCTGTCCCATTTGGGACATACCAGGCACCCATGACTTCCGGGGTAAGTTGTCAGCTCATTGAATGTCCTCAGAGCCCCTAGCACAGAACCTGGCGCTTAGTGTGTCCCACACACACTGTTTCATCTCGTCTTCTTTTCACCACCATTGCTGTTACCATCCCTGTTACCATTACTAATCAATATCCAATTTTCTAGGACAGGCCTACCTCCTTACTGCTATGAAGGCTCGGATGCCTTGGCTAGCTCTGATGCCCTCCTGCCCTCCTCCTGCCAGTATATCTTAGCCCTGAAAGAAGCCACGTGCCCTCAGAATGACCAGAATGGCCAAATGATGCCTAATGTAATAACAAGTCTCAGCCAGTTTGGGAAACAGAGCCCCTGAAGGAGTCGGCCTATGCTGCTTATAGTTAAATAGAGCTACACTGCCCTGTTTCACTGCAGAGCAGCCCTTGTAATCAAAACCCTATTTTGTTTGTTAGAATCCCATCACTCATTCCATAAATCCTCCCTTGTTCGTCTCCTATAGGTGTTCTCCCTGAGGGAAGCCATCTGCCCAGACCTGGGGCAAGAGGCTCTGTTGCTTTAAGAAGTGGTGTGTAGGGACAGGAGCTTAGCTTTGCTGGATGCTCTGGCCAGGCCTCAGGGGGTGTCTGTTGGCCCGGGGTCTCATCCTCTGTTCAGACTACCTAACCTCTCCAAGACTCACTTTTCTGACTTGCAAATGGAGTTAGCAATTCCTATCTGGTAAGGTTGTCAGACAGATGAATTGTGATTGTGTACTCCAAGTGCTTGGCCCCATGCCTGGTACTACCTGTGACACACAAGTGCTTGCTGAAGTAGAAATCGTAATGATGGTGGTGGTGACAGTTTAGGGTTTACTAAACTCAAGTAAACGAATTCCACCTAACCCACAAGATGCTGACCAAATGACAGGCTACAGTGCCAAAGGGAAATACCTCTGCCCGATGGTCTAGAATATTCAAGTCCTGCAGCATCTCTTCCACTGCGGGGAATACTACAGGTCTGCATGGGGGCTCAGTCGGTGTGCAAATCCCTGCAAAGGGTATCAACTCTTCTTTAATAAGTGGTGATAATAAGCCACTTTATAACCCAAAGCCACCATCTCCACTCCAGAGAGAGAGACATAGGTGTGACCAGCCAGTGCTGGACAGATGGACAAGGGCCCTTTTCTCACTGTGTTTTGTTCTGGACCTTGTGGAGACCCTGCCCTTCTAAGGGAGCAGCCTCCCTCTAACCTGCCAAGCTGCCATCTGGCTGATGAGTGTCAGCCTTCTTCAATGACACCTAGGTCCTGAGAATGTTCCCAGGCCACCACACGTTGACAGGTTGTCTCCAGATGTCCTGGGCAGTACATTCACCGACTGTGCCTTGAGGTGAAGGATCTGCAGGTGGCTGTTATCGACTGTTTCAGGTTGGCTTGCGAACTTTCATTCTCATAAAGTTAGCGTTTATTCCCTAGGATCCCAAGTTCTGCGGGCTCCTGACTCTCAAGTTCTGCATACTGGACACAGAACCCAGGCAATTATTCTTGTTCTGATGTGGATGGAGGTTGTTCTTTGCCACAAGGAGGAGGTAAAGGCAGAGCCAGATGCTAAGGAATTGGATCTTTGTCTTTCTTTTCCTTGCACGCCATACGCTCTGTTCCAAACCCCTTCATGGTTGTGTCTGCCATCTTTGACTCCAAAATCTCTCTCTCTAATCTCAACCTCTAGCAGTGTGCAGGAGCAAACTTGGATGTACTCACAAAAGTCAATTAGCAAATATTTAGAAAATGTGCAGACTGTTTCTTAAACCATTGGTAAGTTGAAATCAGCCATGATAGCCAGATTTACACCATGGAAATTGGCAATTGCTACAAATCAGGCCCTATGATTTTCCCTGTGGCTTCCCAAATATTTCCCGAATCCATCCAGTCCTCTCCACTCTCTCTCAGGCTTTTGTCTTGCATTTAGCAGTTGCGGCAGCTTCCTACAGGTCTTCTGGGTTTTAAGTTTGCCTGCCCCAGCCCCCTTCCCATACTGCTGCCAAAATGGTCCTTCTAAACTGCAGGTTCTACCACATCTTTGCTCTTCTGGAAGTCCTCGTGTTATTTCCAGTGCCAATAAATTAAACTCTACGCTCTCATCATGGCAAACAAGACTCCAGCTCACCCCCACCCCACCCTCTCCACTCTAGAAACTGAACTCCCCGTGTGCTGCCCTGTCTGCAGTGCCTCCTTCCCGCACCCTCTTACTCCTCATTCAGATTCTGCATCTTTCCCCCCAGGAAAATTTTTTCAGCACCAGTCAGAGAAGTTCCCCTCCCCCGTACTCAGTGCTCCCAAAACTTCCTGCACATGCCCGTATTGGGCATTCCTCATATATTCTGAAATACATTTTTTATTCATCTGTAGGGGACATTTGTCTTTCCTTTTGACCACCTTGCCACTGAACCCCCTTCCTATGCACGGGTCACCCCCTACTTCTTATATGCCTACTTCCTGCTACAGACACTGAAATGCCAGATGCTTCCTCCCCTACTCTTCCTCTCACTACAGTGAGGGCTCCTGACTTGTCTCCTTCAGTCAGATGCCCTTCCCCAGGTTTGCCCAGAAATCAGTGGCACAGAGAGGCAGGGACTCTGAGGACACCATGTTAGTGAGGGGGCTGCAGCTCTGGCAGCTGTTCCAGTGACCACACCGGGGGTCCTGCATTGGTGGTTCCAGCGGGGCAACCTGGGGCCCGATTTCAAGCTTTGGTCCTATGCTGCACCACGTTCGACAAGCCCTCCAACATCCTTCTGTAGATGCTTTTTCTGCTTACCTTAGCCAGGACTGGGTTCTCTTGCCACCCAGAGCCCTATGTTGCTCTCTGTTGAGACGGTGAGCTCCTCCGTCAGCAGTGTCTTTGTAACCTTTGTGTCTGCAGCCCCAGTACACAGCAGGCCGTCAGTAATTGCTTCATTTATGCAGAGGCTGCCAATGACATGTAGGCCCAATTCAAGGAGACATTATGCATTTTAGCATTTTCATCCTTGTGTGTCCAAAGAGGGAATAATCAGGGAAGATAATAATGATCTGTGACTTCCATGCACAGATACTCCCCTGCTCAAGGAAGCATCTATTATCATTACCTCCATTCACCCACCCTGCTTCCTGCATTGGGCTGAAGGCTTTCTCTCTGTATATTCTAGAGTCATCAGAAGCCAATAAGTAATTCTTGCCTTGGCTATATCATCTTCCCCTTCCTCCTTCTACCTGGGCGAGGAGTGTGGAGATGCCCTTCCTTGTGGGCCCTGGCTAATTGTATCCCATGCAATATTTATGTTCTGCACGTACCTGAACTTCCCAAGCTGTTCCCTGTTTATGCATTCATGAGCAAGTGCTCAAGATAATGTCATTTCATCAAATGGAGCTGAACCATGGTTCCATTTTATGAGGGATTACAGGCTGGTTTTTCTTTATTTGTAAATGTGCCAGTCTCAGAAATGCTGTGTTTTGTCAGAGACAGCTGATTAAACACCTCTGAGTATCTGTCAGTGCAAACTGCGAGATCATTAATTTATGCTGTAAAAAGAATGGCTGGGGAAGCAGGCCTCAGACTGGTGTTGTTCCTTTCCTCATTTGGAACAAATAACATTTACATTTTTGGAAAGGATGTTATGAAACATCATGCTAATGGATCGGTGTTTTCCAGACTGACATCAATGGTGTCACTTTGGTACTCACCTATTTGAAGCCTCAAAGTGCATACATTAGTCTTAAACGGCAGGCGTCCTGATATGGAAAAGCTTCTAAATTTGTTTGGGTCGAGACTCTTTTGATGTGTTGTCTCCATTTTCTTCTCTTTCTCTGTCCCTTCTTATTTCCTAATCACTCTCCATGGTCTCGCCGTTACTATGTAGCTTTGAAATAATCTTTGCTTCTTGTTAATATCTTGGCCTGGATTTTGGAGATCAAGGTGTTGCATCTCTTGGTGGAGTTTGCCTGGTGGGTCTGTTCTGAATTCTGGATTTTAAAGAAGTGTCAACTAGTGGCTTTTCAAACAAATAAAAATTTTAGGAGCAGACAACTTTCCTTCTGAAGGGGCAGGGATGTCCAACCTTTTGGCATCACTGTGCCACACTGGAAGAAGAAGAGTTGTCTTGGACCACATATTAAATACATTGTGACATGTAATCACACACAAAAAATCTCCTAATGTTTTAAGTAAATTTACAATTTTGTGTTGGGCTGCATTCACAGTCATCCTGGGCTGCCTGTGGCCCACAGGCCAGAGGTTGGACACCCCTCCTACAGGCTGCTTTTATTAAGTTGAAGTGGCATGTGTTTATACCATTCTGATGATGCATGTTTTATACCATTTAATGATAAAACATTTAACTTTAAGTATACCTCATGCATCCTTCTTTTTCCATATAAAAATCTGGTTTTCATACAACATTTGCAGTGGCAGCCTATTAAATCCATTTCCATTTCCCCAAACACTTTCCTATGGGTTTCACAGTATAGCCTGCTCTGCATAAATAAAAATAGAGACCAGTCAATTTGCATCATTACTAGATACAATAAGCAACTAATGTATTTCATTTGGCCCTCCCAATTACCCCAGGAAGGAAACAGGACCCTATTTTGCATGTGAGACAACAGTCTCAGACTTTTCTGGAAGGACTGGCTCAAGACTGCATAGTTTGGTTCAATACACAATCAATTTGTATGTTGCGCTCAGAGCTAAGGATACAAAGATGAATTAAATGCAAGTTCTTCTTTCAAGTTCAAGATTTAACAATTGTGGAGCTAGGAATTTAACCCAGATCTTCTGGCTGCAACTCCTTCTCTCTCTCTGTGGTCTTAGATCTAAGGTTGGGGCCAGCCCCTGGGTAAAATCACCAGGTCTGAGAAATTTGCTTCCATTTAACAGCCTGCACTCTCCTTTAACCTCCTTTCTCCTCAAACACCTAAAATCCTCGTGTTTTCCAAGTGTCTCAATGTGCCTCCTAAACTCCCCTATTGTATCCCCGCCTCTTCTCCTCATCAAAACTCAGCCTGCCTGGGTTTTACTTCTGCTGTGTTGAGTCAAAGTTACTGAACCTTAGAATCATTTCCAAACTTTTTGACCATGACTCACAGTAACAGGGCCATTAACAGACATAGGGTTTCCATAAGAGAACTTTTAAAATGTGCTCCTTTCCCAGGGGAGTCACAGCCCTGCACAGCACAGCTTAGCAACAAAGCCCACTCTCACCCCCTTAACCCAGCCCCGCTTTGTAAGACACAACCCGCAGAACAGTACAGGGCAGCCTGCACAATATAAGATGAACTTTGCCTTGCCTTGGGGACAAGGGTGGTGGCACTTTAAGGAGAGCTGTGGCTACTGTCCATGGTCCTGAACAAGTTTTGATGTCTTCTATCTCTGGGTCCCCCAATGATTCTTGTAGAATGCTCCCATTGTTTGTAAATACTTCTACTTTTATTTCTTCATCTTGATTAAAATTTTGTCCTTTGTACACTGTCACAGCAAAAACAAGACCCATGACTCACAGGTCACAATTCATGAAGAAGAGTGGATTTGGGTGCCTGGGGTTGAATCCCAGACTGACCATTTGTTAGTGGGCCCTTGGGGTAGCTTCTGGACTTCAATCTCTCCATCTTTAAAGCAAGGACAAGAGTAATGAATAGCCAATAGGTTTGCCTTCAGGACTAAATGAGATGATGCATACAGAGAGCTTTGAGGGTACGTTGTTTGCAGGAAAACTTCAACAAATGCTTTACAGCAGTAGTAAAAGTAATAGTTCTGGATTCAATAATGAATGTAATTTTAGGAGTCACGTCATGTTTTCTTAATAGGACATTTTCTTGGCACCTGGGAGTTGAGAAATACATACTCTTTCTCCACCTGTAACAGTCAGAATTGAATCAGGAAAGACAGAAACCATGCTCCTTGTCTTAACAGAGAATATAATACAATAAATTCATTAGACAGATGTTGAAGAATGGAGAAAGCTAAAAGGGAATACTGAGGTAACTCAGAGACAGTACGGGCAGGAAACAGCCACCAACCCCTAGGACTGGAGCCACAGAGGAGAGTGGTTGAGGGCTTCAGAGCCTCACAGGTTAAAAGAGAGACACCTCTCTGTCCCATGATGCTATTGGCACATAGTAAGAAATTAATAACTGGCAATAACATGGTAAATTATCAGTCTAGTTGACCAAGACATAAGGGCCTTGTAAGTGACTCAATATATTATCTCCTCTGTACTATGCCAAGTGTCTTGCTGTACCATATTTTACATAAGAAAACATTAAGAAAAATTATTCAAAACTTGGGAAAAAAGCAAAGAATATGCATGTGTTTTAATGTCATATTGGGCACAATGTCTAACAGATACTCCCAAGGGTTACCTATTTCTCTGGGAAGATGTATCTTTGTTCCGTTTGCTATTTACTATTAATTAGGGCCTGGTCTGTGCAAAGTTCAAGGTTAACTTGAGAAAGATTGATAACCTGCAAATAACTTTGTTCAGTAGAGATGCAAATTATTTCTGTTCATTAATTAGATTGCTCCAAAGATTACAGATTCAACAAGTTTATATCTAACTTAGCAGTTTTATTTCAACATTCCTTTCTTGACAAACTAAAATCTCTTCCTAAGTACCTTGAACAAACATCTGTTTTGAATGCTTTGACCCAACTTTATCATTTTAGAGGTTTCTTCCTTAACAAATGCATTAGTTAGAATTTTCTAGAGAAACAAAACCAATAGAATACATGGGGTGTATCACATATATGGAGAGAATAAAATGTATTATAAGGAACTGAGCCCTGGCTGGCGTAGCTCAGTGGATCGAGCGCGGGCTGCGAACCAGTTATCGCAGGTTTGATTCCCAGGCAGGGCACATGCCTAGGTTGCAGGCCATGTCCCCCAGCAACCGCACATTGATGTTTCTCTCTCTCCCTCTCCCTTCCCTCTCTATAAATAAATAAATAAAATCTTTAAAAAAAAATGTATTATAAGGAACTGGCTCACACGGCCGGGTAGGTTTAGGAGCCCCACAGTCTGGCATCTGCTAGCTGGAGACCCAGGAAAGGTCGTGGTGCGTCTTGAAGGCCTGGGAGCTGAAGAGACAGGGGTATGGACTCCAGTCCAGAGCTGCACACCTGTGAACCAGGAGCCCCAAGGGCAGAACTCAGTGTCCCAATTCAACCAGTCAGGCAGCCAGAGAGAAAATGAGTCTTCTCCTCCTCCACGACTTTGTTCTATTCCAGCCTTCAACCAGTTGAATGGTGCCCACCCACACTGGAAACAGTAGTTTGCTCTGTTCTGCTCATCATCTCAAACGCTGGTCTCTTCCAGGAACATCCTCACAGACACACTCAGAAGTCATGTTTAACCGGGTACCTGCAAGTCCTGTGATGTGCTCCAGTGGACACAAAAAATCAACTATAAGATTAGCTCAATAAATCTTTTACATATGTCACTATATACTTATATGAGAATCATATTTTTAAAAATTACATTTTGATAAGAACTGAAATGAGAGGAAATAGTGTATTTGTCCAAAGCCACACAGTTAGAAAGTAGTTGAGTCAGGATTCCCACTCAGGTCTGGTTGACTCTAAGGTTCACATTATGATCTCTCCGTGCCTTTACTCCAAACAAGATCTGTTTGATGAAGAAATTGTACAAGGAATTGCTGCCCAGCCCTTGCTAAAGTTTGACAACATGGGGAATCAGCTGGAGCTATAAGCCAGTCCGAAACACCCAGGGTAGATTTACAGACTGAGATAGGTCAGAAAAGGTCAAGTGTTTATGTAGAGCAGGGAAGATAATGAAAATGGTAATAAGAGCCTGAGAAGGACCCAGCAGTGTTGACACAGGCATGAATTTTAAGACAGGCCCCAGGCTCCAGCTGTCTGAGACCTGAACTGATAGCCAGCTCAAGGCCCAACCCAGGCCAACAACCAAGCTGGCTCCTCTCTCCGCCAAAGGTCATAGAAGCAGGAAAGATAAGGTGACTCAACCGAGTCTCTGATAAATCTCTGATAAATTCTTAAGGCGTTTACTGCAGAGTCAAAACGAAGGGTGGTGGTATTTGGAAATAAAAAGAAATGGCAACAGCCACGCAGGGGGCCAGACTATACTTAAAAATTTTATTTAAAAATTTAGCACCTGGAATTTAACCTTCAGTCAACCTTACAAATACAAGCTCTGGAGAAATCA
>PVIA01005591.1:0-112383 GCA_004024845.1 Tonatia bakeri
GCGGGCTGCGAACCGAAGTATCGCAGGTTCGATTCCCAGTCAGGGCACATGCCTGGGTTGCAGGCCATGACCCCCAGCAACCACACATTGATGTTTCTCTCTCTCTCTTTCTCCCTCCCTTCCCTCTCTAAAAAAAAAATAAATAAATAAATCTTCATAAATAAATAAATCTTAAAAAAAAAGAGAGAGATACATATATGTGGCCAATACATCTGTTGAAAAACAGGCTCAACTTCCTTTATCAAAACATGTTAATCAACATAATAAGATAGGAGTTTTCACCTGTTGGTGTGGTAAAATTTGATGTTAGATGGAATGGCCAATAATATGTGAAAAGATGTTCAGTGTCACTAATCATTAGAGAATGCAAATTAGAACCACAAGATATCACCTCACACCTGTCAGAATGGCCATCATCAATAAATCAACAGACAAGGATGTGGAATAAAAGGGAACCTTGTGCACTGTTGGTGGGAACACAGACTGGTGCAGCCACTATGGGAAACAGTATGGAGAGTCCTAAAAAATTAAAATTAGAAATACCTTATGACTTAGCAATTCCACTTCTGGATATTTATCCAAAGAAATCTAAAACACTAATTCAAACTGACATATGCACCCCTATGTTCATTACGGCATTATTTACAATAGCAAGATACGGAAACAACCTAAGTGCCCCTCAGTAGACAACTGGATAAAAAAGATGTGGTACATATACACAATGGAATATTACTTGGCCATAAAAAATGAGATCTTGCCATTTGTGACAACATGAATGAAGCTAGAGGGTATTGTGCTTAGTGAAATAAGTCAGACAGAGAAGGACAATACCATATGGTTTCACTTATATGTGGAATCCAAGGAACAGAATAAATGAACAAACAAAACAAAAACAGACTCATAGATAATAAAAAACAAACTGATGGTTGGGGGGCTGGGTGAAAAAGGTGAAGGGATTAAGAAGTACAAATTGGTGATTACAATATAGTCACAGGGAGGTAAAGTACAGCACAGGGAGTAGTATGGTCACTAATATAATAACCATGGTGTAAGGTGAATACTGGACTTATTGTGGGGATCACCCCGTAAGTTAGGTAAATGTCTAACCACTGTGCTGTAAACCTGAAACTAATATAAATTAATATTAAATGTAATTGAAAACTAAATTTTCAATTACAACTGTAAATTGTCAACTGTAATTGAAAAATAAATAAAGGCTTTTAAAAAAGAAAAATGTTTGATAATGTTCTCTGCTGGGGAGGGTAAGAGGACACAGGCATTCTCATACTTTGTTGGTGTGAATGCTTTTTTGGAGAACAATTTGGCAAAAGGCATCAACAGTTAAAAAAAAATAAATGTATGGCCCTGGCCAGGTAGCTCAGTTGGTTAGAGCATCATACCGACATGCCAAGGTTGTGGGTTCGATCCTTAGTCAGGGCACATACAAGAATCAACCAATGAATGTAAAAATAAGTGGAAAAGCAAACTGATGTTTCTCTCCCTCCCTTCCTCTCTCTCTAAAATCAATCAACAAAAAAATTTAAAAACTGCATGAACTCTTTCCCCCAGCAATTTCACCACTAAAAATTAACACTGTGGGTATATTTCCAAAAGTATGCTAAAGGTAAATGCATAAATATGTTTGCTGTTGCATAGTATGTAATTGCAAAACACCAGAAGGTTAGCACCTTAAATGTCTATCCACTGGGAACCGGAGAAATTACCTATGACACATTCATACAAGTGAACACTGCAACAGTTAAAAAGAACAAGAAAAAATTTTAAGTACCGATACGGGCCAATCTTGACAAAAAGTTGCAGAATAGCAAACATAGTCTGCTGGTTTTTGTATACACACACACACACCCTTATATGTATATATGTATGTGTATGTATAAAATATAAATTTACATATGCTGGACTTTGGTCTAGAAAGATTTACATTTAACCAAAGTAGTTAAACTTTGAGATAAAAACAGGAAACAGAGGAAAGCTTTCTTTGACCTGCCTTGGATCAGGTGTTCTTTCCTGGGTCCATCAACTCTAGCCAGAGGTGGGGAGTCACCAAGTAACTAGGAGACCCTCTGGAGTCACGTGGTTGGAGAACAGTTTTTAGTAGAAGGAAGGGTACTGGGAAGATAAAGCACTTATTTAAAAAAAAAATATTTTCCTGGCTAGCGTAGCTCAGTGGGCTGATTGCAGGCCTGTGAACCAAAGGGTTGCTGGTTCGATTCCCAGTCAGGGCACATGCCTGGTTTACGAGCCAGATCCCCACTGGGGGTCGCTTGAGAGGCAACCACACATTGATGTTTCCGTCCCTCTCTTTCTCCTTCCCTTCCCCCTCTCTAAAAATAAATAAACAAAATCTTTTAAAAAATTAAATTTATTGAGGTAACATTGGTTAATAGAATTATATAGGTTTCAAGTTTATATTTCTATGGTACATGATCTGTATATTGCATTGTGTGCCCACCACCCAAAGTCAAATCATCTTTTGTCACCATATATTTAAAGGCACTCATTCTTTCACTTATTCATTTGTTCAGTGACTCTTTCTTGCATGCCTATTACTCACTAGGCTGTGTGCTACATTCCTCAGACACAGTGAACCACCAGCTCGGTGATCAGAAAGCTTAAGTTCCAGTGAGGAAGACAGTCAAGAAATCAGTGTCTCTATCCCTCCTACACTGGGAAAGGGGGCTCTTTTTGTTGTATGCAGAGGGGGCCCTCATCAGAGCAGCTGGTGGATATTTCCACTGTGAGGACACTGATGACTAAGAAAGAGAAGCTTGGCAGGCCTGGCCAATGGGAGCAGCTGCAGCTGTTCTGAGTTACCAGCCAAGAGCCAGTAGGTGAAGGGAGTGGCTTCCTGTTGAGCTAAGATCTTTGGGTCTTGCTTAGCAGTCAAGGCATTCCCAGAAACAAAATCATCAGGCAGTCTACTAAGGTTCTGTGGAATTTTTATTACACAAATGCAAAATCCATGCCCTGGCTGGTGTGGTTCAGTGGATTGAGCACCAGCCAGTGAACTGAAGGGTCTCGGGTTCAATTCCAGTCAGGGCAAATGCCTTGGGTTGCAGGCCAGTCTCCAGTTGGGGGCGTGCAAGAGGTGGCTGATCATGTGTCTCTTGCAGATTGATGTTTCTCTCCCTCTCTTCTCCTCTCTCTAAAAGTAAATAAATCTTTAAAAATAAAACAAACAAACTAACTAACTAACAAAAAAAAAAACCCAGGTCTGATGAGTTAGGTGCCTGACTCCACCAACTTGCAAGAAAGTCTCAGTCCCTCAGGCAATTGTGATCCTGAGCAAACAGGGGTAGGTGTAGGGGGTGGGGTTGGCTTAGTTCTCTCCCAGCACAAGTGGGAAGGATTATAGGAGTGGGGTAAGGGAGAGGGGAGAGGTGAGTACCCCTCCTAGTGACTCCCTAGGGGAAGGTTTCTGATGTGCTAATTTTGCAAGAGATGCTGGTGGGATTCACCAGTCTGAGCAGGGACCCTACAGCAAAGCGCTTTGGGTCAAATGTGATACATGCTGGCCTAACCACCCTTTCAAGCAGCAACACATGGGCTTGGCAGTGAAGGATTGGGATTTTTACTCACTCTCCCTCCACCCAAGACTACTCTTCCACAATCAAGCTGTTGGTCCAGATGTGGCTTTACCTCACTACTATATCTTATATGATGTAGTTGGTGAGAGAGAGAGAGGGAGAGGGAGAGGGAGAGGGAGAGGGGGAAGGAGAGAGAGAGAGAGAGAGAGAGAGAGAGAGAGAGAGAGAGAGAGATTGTTTATTCATGATGTAGAGATGGTGATTAAATTGAGGATTTAGCCCATACATTGGAGAATGGAATAAAACTAAGGACATTTTGGACAATGAGGTTGAAAGCTTTTTCAAAGGGCCCTTGCCACAATCATTTTGGAAGCAAGACATCATGTTTCAATCTTGCCGGAGAGGACATAGTGAATTTTTAGTAATAGCAATGGGAATGGGATCCCAACAGGGTGTTTTGGGAACTAAATATGTAAGCAGCCCTGACTGGTGTGGCTCATTTGGTTGAGCATGTCCCGAAAAGCAAAAAGTCGCCAGTTTGATTCCCAGTCTGGACACATGTGATCCCTGGTTCGCATGTGCGTGCATGTGCGTGTGGTGGGGCATGTGCATGTGGTGGTGGGGTGTGGTCAGTGCTTCTCTCTCACATCGATGTTTCTCTCTTTCCTTTCCTCTCTGCCTAAAAGCAGTAAGAACCACTGAAAGGATCACACAGACACAACAGCATGGTGGTAACCAGATGGAAGTGGGTGGAGGGATAGTAAAGCATAAAGGGGGACAATTATATGGTGACAGAAGGTGATTTGACTTTGGGTGGTGGGCACACAATGCAATATATAGATATGTATCATAGAAATGTACACTTGAAACCTATATGACTCTATGAACCAATGTCACCCCAATAACTTTAATTGAAAAAGAAAAAAAAGGTGTGTGTGTTTGGGGTAGGGAAGGCAGTACTATCATATGTGGCCACAAGATGGCAGCAGAGAGAAATGGGTCACAAATGTGGTCACAGAGGCTGGGAGAAATTGGCGTGTCTGGCAGGTACCCACCCAGAGAGGTTGGGAGTAGGCAGACACCAGAGTGGGCTGTAGGAGGAGGTGGGCCCTGTATTTCAGCATGGTTATGTGTGCCAGTTGGAGCCTGTCACTGCAGACTAATCCCCTGTGACCTCTTCAATACCAGGTCTTTATAGACACTTTGCCAAACTCTGCCAGCAGAAACTGCATCTGTGTGACCTTGCCTGGGCTGGGGATGGGTAATGCATGTTCCATAAGGGTGAGTATGGGAGGCAAGGGATGTCACCTGCACAGGGCAGCTTATTTAAAGGATACTAGTGCATATCGAAAGCAGGGCCTCCCATCCCCCTGCTTCCAGGCTTGTGGTTCCAGGCGCTCTTAAAGGACCTGTTCACCTGAATCCAGCCTGCTCCAGTCATGAGAAGATCAGATTTGTGGCTGGGAGAGGTCACCAAAGACAAGGCAAAAGATGCTGAGGTGGGGCAGGGCAGGGAACACAGGGTGAGGCAGCTGTCTCTGAAAGCAGACAAGATGTTCCTGGCTGCAGTAGGGGTGGTAAAAGGATTAGGTGACAGTCCCCTAACCCAGCCCGGAACTAACGCCCTCCTCCCCCTCACTCACATGCCCTGGCCTGCCCAGCTCCAAGCCTGCCAAAGCTCAGAATAACCCTGAGGACCAGACAGCGGGATGGCCATGGCTCTGCTCAGCGCCCTATTCCTCTTACAGCTTCTCGGTATGAACGGGGGTCAGGGGAGGTGGTTGGATATACACACGGAGATACTAACCTGAAGAAGCAAGACAGAAACCAAGATGTAGACTGGGGTGCAACATCTGCTCCCCAGACACAATATCGTCGGTTTAGAAGACACACATGGAAAAATACACAGTCTCTGAGGCAGACAGAGAGGCAGAGCCCTGTGCAGACTCAGGGGATAGAAGGGAGAGACCACCTAGCCTCTTCATCTCTAGTGACTCCACTGTTTGACACCCCAGGCAGAGGTGAGGGGACGAATGAGGAGTTGAGCCTTTATCACCATCTTTTTGACAACTATGACCCAGGACACAGGCCAGTGAGACAGTCTGAGGACACTGTCACCATCACATTCAAGGTCACCCTGACCAACCTCATCTCACTGGTAAGATACCTTACTTGCACTCCAAACCCTTCTCTAAGCTTAACATTTCCAGTTCTGGCCCCAACCGCTGAGCTCTGTCCTAAAGCTCACTTCTGGCCCTGGAATCCACTTCAGTCATCTTAATCTCCCGTGTGCAGAACGAGAAAGAAGAGACCCTGACCACCAGCGTCTGGATTGGAATCGTGAGTCAAATCTGGGGGACAGTGTGAGGTCTTGCCCAGGGAACATTGTTTGCCCAAACTCCTTACCCGGCACCAGGTTGGAGTCGCAGGGCACACGTCCTTCTGTCTCCACCCCTTAGGACTGGCTTGATTACCGACTCAACTACAGCAAGAACGACTTTGGGGACATACAACCCCTGCGGGTTCCTGCAAAACTCGTATGGTTACCAGAGATCGTACTGGAAAACAAGTGAGGACAGAGCGGAAGCCAGGCTGGAAGGACGCTGAGGCCTGAGCGGGCTGGGTTGGACCTGGTTGGGGCGGGGTGGGGTGCGGGGGAAGGCGGGCTGCTTGGAGGGCCAGGAGGCGCGGACCTCGCAAACGCTGGGTTTCTGGGAACCCACAGTATTGACGGCCAGTTCGGCGTGGCCCACGAAGCCAACGTGCTGATCTACGAGGGCGGTTTAGTGACCTGGTTGCCTCCGGCCATCTACCGCAGCACCTGCGCCGTGGAAGTCACCTACTTCCCCTTCGACTGGCAGAACTGCTCGCTCGTTTTCCGGTGGGCAGTGTCACTCAGAGGCCCCGGATTACGGGATTAGGAGAGCAGGGGGCGGGCCTTAAGGGCAATATTAATATGGGGGCGGGGCTTTGCGCTGGGGGCGGGCCCAGACTCTAGAAGGGGTTGGGGCTGCTCCAGGGAATTACAAATAAGGGGTAGGAATACCTAGGCGTGATCTGGGTAATGGGGTGGGGCGTTATTATCCAGACAGATCCCAGCTTCCACAGCAGGGCCTGAGGCTAAAACTTGGGTTCGAGTTTCTGGGGTGGGGGCTCCGCAGCTCTCAGACGTACAATGCCGAAGAGGTAGAGTTCGTCTTTGCGGTGGATATTGAAGGCGAGACCATCAGCAAGATCGATATCGACACTGAGGCCTATACTGGTGAGGTCCTCTCCTGCTCCGAAAACCCGCTTCTTGACGGGGTCCGGAGAAACGACTTGCAAAATGGGGCTGCCCCAGACCGTCAATGTTAGGGATTGACTTTGACAACCGCGCTTTAACTTGCCCCTTTCCTGGAATTATTCTGTGTTGCCGGACTAGTTCTACTCCCTCGCGGTCGTTCCGTACCTCACGCGTATACCCCTTTCTGACCGTGCCCTGTTTGCCCTCGTGCCGATGGCCCAAGGCCCAAGCAGTCCAGACCACCTGCCCCACCCATCCTGGTCCAGACAGTTGCCAAACTCTGCTCCGCCAGGAGTTTTGGGCTCCCACCCTCCGGTGCGGAGCCTCAGAGCAGGGCGCCCAACCCTGAGAGCAGGCTGACCGCGCCACCCGTCCTGCAGAGAACGGCGAGTGGGCCATCGACTTCTGCCCCGGGGTGATCCGCCACCACCCTGGCTCCGCCGAGGGTCCAGGGGACACCGACGTCATCTACACGCTCATCATTCGCCGGAAGCCGCTCTTCTACATCATTAACATCATTGTGCCCTGTGTGCTAATCTCAGGCCTGGTGCTGCTCGCCTACTTCCTGCCGGCGCAGGGTAAGGAGTCGCCCCAACCCCCAAGCCAGGCTCGTTTCGGGGGAGGAGAGGGGCATCTGCTCTTACTGGGCGCTCCCTCCAGCTGGTGGCCAGAAATGCACCGTGTCCATCAACGTCCTACTCGCCCAGACCGTCTTCTTGTTCCTAATCGCCCAGAAAACCCCAGAGACGTCTCTGAGCGTGCCACTGCTGGGCAGGTGAGGGTGCAAGGGTCCGTCGGCGCCCATGCGGGGGCGTGGCTAGCGCGAAGGGCGGAGCCGGAATGGCACGGGGCGGAGCGAGGAAGGGTGCGGTCGGGGTGAGCGCGGCCAAAACCAAATGACTCTGCGAGCAGCTTTGGCTGTCTGGGCCCCGTCTGGGCTTTATTTGAACGCCGGGCGGGGCTGGGACTACGGTGGATTCTCTGGTCCTCCGTCCTCCGAACTGCTGCTGGACGCCACTTTGAGGTCTCCCGAGTATCTGTTGAGGGGGAGGGCAGCTCGGTGTCTCTAACCGCACCGCCTCTGGCCCCTAACACCTCCCCATCCTTAACTCACCGGTTCCCGGGGATTAGAGGCCCAGCTGGCATCTACATTGCTCCAGAAATGAGGCGGACCCTTGGCAGGACCAGTCCACATAGGCACAGCCACGCGCCCTGGAGCAGGAGCCAGAAGCTCGCGCCCGCAGCGCCTGCTCGCTGAGCCCCCTGCCCTGCTTGGCAGGCGTTTGGGGCTGGGCCCCGCCTGCTGTTGTCATTCTCTAGTCGCCGCACCTCCTGCTGTGGCCAAAGGGTTGAGATATTCACTGGGGGTACTGGGGTTAGTTGGGGGCTGCAGAGGTCCCTATCCTCCTCCCCTGTTCCCCCTCAGCCCCTCAGCGCCCCACCTCTAACAAGGTGGCTCCGAAGTTAATGACACTGGCCAAGGTTTCTCTTAGCATTACCCCCAGGGTGGGCTTCGGGGCGGGCGGATTCTTTGGCTCCTGCAGCTCCAGGGACTTCAGCTCGCTGAACCTCTGCTCCAGATACTCCTGAGCTGCGGCCACAGCGAGTTCCAGGGAAGATAGAAGACGGGGCTGGAGGACTACCCGGAGGAGTGGGGGCAGTAGAGCCACCAGCTCATAGGACAGAGGTCACGGTGGGGGTTGCTGGAGACTTTTCCAGAGGGTCTCGAGGTGACAGGCCATGGCATCACCTCACCTCCGTGGAACTATGCAAGTGGTAGACCCACAGCAGGGTTTCCAGGGAGCTGGGGGTCCACTGCATGGCTGTCACGGGCGGCAAGAGAGACAAGGGCCGGGGAACGCGCGTACAGCCCCACAGAAGAGAAGCAGCTGAGCCGAGCTGAGGGAGGGAGGCCTCACTCCACCTCCTGTGGAGGAGTGTGTTTGTGAAGTCAAAGGGCCCACGGTTCTGTGACTCTGGGGTCCTGGGGAGGCTGTGATGCACGCACTCCGGGCTCCCCAGGTACCTCATTTTTGTCATGGTGGTCGCCACGCTCATTGTTATGAATTGCGTCATTGTGCTCAACGTGTCTTTGCGGACGCCCACTACTCATGCCATGTCCCCGCGGCTGCGTCACGTAAGCACTGGGCGAGAGGCGGCAGGGTGCGGGGTGGGGGGGCAGGAGGCGGGACTTCAAGCTGATTACCACCCCGGGCCCGCCCCTAGGTCTTGTTGGAGCTGCTGCCTCAACTCTTGAGCTCAGGCACGCCTCTTGAGGCCCCCCGGGCCTCTTCGACCCCGAGGCGTGCATCTTCTGTGGGCATATTGCTCCGTGCGGAGGAGCTGATACTAAAAAAGCCGCGGAGCGAGCTCGTGTTTGAAGGGCAGAGGTACCGGCACGGGCCCTGGACTGGTAAGCAGAGTGGCCTGGGTGGGTCAATGGGGTTGTTTGTAGTGGGCTAATAACCAACCCTGAAGCTACTGGCCATCCTTTCCCCAGCTGCCCTCTGCCAGAACCTGGGTGCCGCCGCCCCTGAGATCCGTTGCTGTGTGGATGCTGTGAACTTCGTGGCCGAGAGCACGCGAGACCAGGAGGCCACCGGAGAGGTGTGGCAGGAGCCAGAGGTGGGGTGGGGCACTGCAGAGACCCTGCTAGCTCTGTGCTGCAGGATCCTGCAGTCCGTCGGGATTCAGCTTGCACCTGGCCCTTCCCCAGGAGGTGTCCGACTGGGTGCGTATGGGGAAGGCCCTGGACAACATCTGCTTCTGGGCCGCTCTGGTGCTCTTCAGTGTGGGCTCCAGCGTCATCTTCCTCGGGGGCTACTTCAACCAAGTGCCTGAACTGCCTTACCCACCGTGTATGTAGACCTGGGCGGTGGCCACACAGATTTCAACTTCCTACCCACTTCCACAAAGAAATAGATTTTGAAAAACAAGTTTCTGCCACTGCTATATTCTGACTCTTTACCACTGCCGTTAATAAATCAATGCTTTGTGTGCGCACAAGTGGGTGTGTCTGGTCGCTGTGCAGGGATCAGGAGGGCAGCTGGCTTGTGGATGCCAATCCTCTGAATAGCAAAGACCATCCTAGCTTTGGCCCGGATGATCTCCCAATTTCACCAGGCCCCAGCCCCACAGGGCCCTGTAGCCCTGTAAGCTTCTAACTTATCTTTGTCTACTGGATGGCCACACGGGAGCGACCCCTTTGCAGGGCCAGCACTTAGTGATTCTGGAGCCAGGAAGCCAGGTCTGTTTTTGGAAGAGGACCAAGTACCCTCAGGGCAGGGCCCCCACAGGCCCACAGGTTTAAGGCTGAGGAGGCCCTGACCCTCCCCACTCAGACATTTCTAGATTTTCTTGGCTCAGCACTGCCCACTTGCCTCCCCATAAGACTCACTGTAGATTCTACCCGACCCTGCCCCTTTCACTCAACTCTGCTTGCTTGCCCCAGCTAGTATCTGGATTGTGACAGAAAACTATAAAATGGGGCCTGGAATGGTGGGAGCTGGTTGAATTGTCTTTATTAACAAACGGGATGTCCAAGGCCACTACAATGAGGGGAGGGGCAGGGAGGGAACAGGGCTGCTTGCTGCTCACATTATATACAGACGCAAGCAAGTGGGCGTGGAGGGTGAGAGCTCCCTGCCCCCCCTCCACCAGGGAAGGGCAGAGGCTAGAAGAGATGGAGGTTGTAAAGGGGGGAGATGTTTTGGCTGGCGGGGTCCCCCTTCCATTCCCTGGGATTTGGGGGGAGGGGAATCATTAAAGTGCTTTCAGAAAATGAGGAAATGGTCCCTGCCCCTGGAGTGGCTGGTGACCCCCCCTAAAACCTAGGGCCCAGTGACACCCCCCCCAGGGTCTGGTACATTCAAGGGGGGAGCCGGCTCCCCTGACGTGCAAATAAAGGGGCCCAGGGCCCTGCCCAGTCAGCAGCAGTGGGGTATGGGGCTCAAGCCCCAAGCACTCTCCTCGTTAGTGGAGAAAAGGGGGGATGGGGCCAGGCCCACTCAGTTCCTGGTAAGGGGAAGCTGTGCCTCTCCCCAGAAGATGGGACAGGCACAGTTTTGGGGAGAGAACATGTTGGGGAAGAGGGTGGTCACGTGATCACAAAAGCATCAGGGGTCGGAGGTCACGTTCCCAGCAGGCTCCAGTGAATCAAATCAGTAAAAGCAAAAGCCCAAGGAAGGGAAAGCAGGGCGGCCTGGGAAGTCTGGCTGTGGGGAAAGAGCTGGGCTCATGTGGGAGAGCCCCAGCCCAGGGTCTGTCACCAGTTCATGATGCAGTTGCGGTTCAGGGTCATAAAGTAAACTTGGCTGCTGCCCCCGGAGCGGACTGAGGCAAAGAATACCTGGTGGAGAAAAAGAAAAAGTCACCAAGGGAGGGAGGCTCAATTAATTGGGAGAGGGAAAGAGAAACTGCACAGTTTCGTTTCTCAGAGTTACCGCCATCCCCTAAAGGGCAGAAATGCTTGGGGCAGAGGGCAGCTGCTAGACCTCTGGGATGGAAGGGTCAGAGTTCCCAGAAACTGAAGTGGGGGGAGACCAGGACATAACTGAGTGCTGTGTTCCCCAGGGAACCCCTATTAGAAAGGCTCCACAACTGTTACCTCCTTGGTGGGGACTGAGGGTTTGGGAAGCCAACCCCACTCAGGGCCCTGGTGCTTTTCCAGGGGCCAGGGCTCCCACCTTGTCATTCCGCTCACACAGGAACTTGAGCCTCTGAGCTCGTTTGTGCATGAAAACCCCGTCCAGGTGGCCTGTCTCCACGGAGCGGATCTCAATGGCTTTCTCGCCCCAGCCCATTATCTGGTTGGAGCAGATGTAGGCTGCAAGAGAAGGGAGGCCAGGGGCAGTGAGGGGGCTGCAGCCCAGGCCCACTCCCAGGCCTGCGGCCGGGCACCGGCACCACACTCACCCACAGAGGTGGGCATCTCTCCCCACTGCAGCACCACATCCTTAATGATCCGCCCGTATGTGTTGACGTACACGCCCTCGTCCTCGTAGCACAGCAGCATCTCCATGCCGTCGGTGTTGGGAAGGAAGATGATGGCGTGGGGAGTGATCTGGCTCTGGATCTGGGGAGGAGAAAGTGGGCTGCACTCCCTAAGTCTGGAACACAGACTGGTGGTCTCCCTCTGCCCACGGCCCCACCACGCTTACATGCACAGGGATATAGATGTCGTAGCTGTTCCCCGAGTCGACATCTACTGCATGGAAGCCGGCGCTGGAGCCGTAGATGACTTTGAGCCGCTGTCCCTCCTCTACTGTCAGGTCTACCAGCAGAGGTCGGTGAGGCAGGTCAGCAAAGGACTGTGGAGGAGAGAAGGGGTCAGGGGACACAGGTGGAGGAGTCAGACCTTGGAACAGGGTTGGGGGGCTGAGGCTGGGATTACCTTGAAGGCCATGAATTTGTGGTAGGGTTTGGGGGCCCAGGCATACACCTCTACGGAGTTCTTCAGGGCGATGACCAGGAACTTAATACGTTCGTATTTCACTGGGGGCAGGAAAGAAGAGGGAGGCTGGGACCTCCCTCCTTGGGCTGCCAGCCCCCTCCCACAAGTCCCTTATCACACCCCCAATGCCAGGCCCCAAGTCTCTGGCTTCAGGACCCTTGAGCCCAAGCTCCCATTTCTCTCTCTTCATGAACAAATGCCACTCTGGCCACTCTGTTGTGCCCTCACCAACACGGTAATGCCCACAGCCCTCCATGTCCCCCACGGTGGTCCAGCCCTGCTTCTTCTCCACTTCTGGGTCATTGTGCAGAATCTTGTTCCGGAGCCAGGACAGGTAATACACCCGCAGTTTGTTCCTTTTCCCTGAGGGATGAGGACACACACACACCCACTTCCTTACTGAAGGTCAAGGTTCTGCCTCTCCTCCATCTTTTTCTGCATACCACAAGGGCTAAGAAAAGTGGCCCCACCTTCTCACTCCCGGACCAAGGTTGCCCTCCGCCCAGACTGAAGATGGTGCCAGAGAGCCGAGGAGCTGAGCCCCCTCTTCCCAGCCCCACCCCCGGCCCCTGTACGCCACGTACACACCTGAGATGGTGATGAGCAAGTTGAGTCCTTCCAGCACATCCATTTGCTGGAAGCGCCGCCGCCCGATGAGTCCATACACCTTGCCCTGCCCGCTTCGGTCCAGCAACATCAGCCCGTTCTCTGTGCCCACCAGCAGGTTGACACCTGCAACAAGGGCCGTTGGGCAGGTCAGGGCAGAGCCAGGCCCTCACCGGACCAGGAGCACAGGGACACACCCGACTCCCCCTCTCCTGCCCAGCCCAGGCTTACCCCAGAGGGCTGCACAGAGGATCTCGGAATTGAATCGCTTCTTGTACTTTCGAATCTCGGGGGTTTCACTGTGGGCCCGTGTGTTGGTGGGGTTCACGTTGACCACAGAGCCTTTCCGCACGTCATACTGATCAAGCCGATTGGCCTCTCCACCCACTAGGGCTGCAGAGGAGAGAGGCGCAGTGTGGTGGGCTGCTGCTTCCTGGACCTGTCTCTCCTCACCCCGCCCTTACCCTTGGTCTTGGCCCCTCGGAGTGCTCAGGACAGAGAATGGAAGAGGTGCCCGGAGGAGCCGAAACAGAGCCAAGAGGCCTGGCAATGTCCTCGTTCTACCACGTAAGTCCCTGTGCGGCTCTGAGCATTCTCCCTCTTGGGTTAAAGTGGCCTCAGAAGCTTTTGTTGCCCCTGTGCCAGAGCAGGTGCTCAGGTCAAAGGGCAGGATGACAGCTTTGTGAAGCCACATCACCGGAGCATTACCTTCACCCCTCTTCAGGCCTCGTGGCAGAGCTATCCTTCCCTCCTCACCTGTGATGGGTATGGTGTCCCCACTGCCGCCAGGCTGGTAGATGCCTAGGTCCACGAACATCGTGAAGGAGCTCTTGCCAGGGGCCTTCACCAGCCCACGAGACTGGTACTGTGGGGGTGGGGGCAGCAGTCAGACAGACACGTGAGGCCCAGCCAGCAGCCCACTCCCAGCCATGGTTCCTGGGCCCCAGGTCCTCCAGGGGAATCCTGGCCAACTGGCTCCCGGGTGCTCTGCCCACCCAGTGCAGTACCCCCTGGGCACCCCCTGATCTCCTGCCCACTGCCAACACCCTCCCCTTGCCCCGTGGGCCTGCCTGCACCCACTTACATCACTGCCTCCATCCTTTAAGGGGGGGCTTTGACCTTTGCTGCTCTCAGTGGGTGAGTGGCTGGGCTGGACCACATCCGGCAGGTTTGTGTAGCCGTTGCTGTCTGCGTGCAGCAGGCTTCGCTCCTCTTCCGGAGTCTAAAGACATAGAGTGAAGGAAGCCAGTACTGGGGCCAAGGAGGGTCACGGTAAGTGCTGCAAAGAATGGAGTGCCTACTCACGCGCTGGACCACCATGGTACCACCCCCATAGGGGGTCTGGGTCCCAGCTATCTCCTCCACGTCATGGACCACCATGGTGCTGACGCTGTCTGTGTCCCCATCACTGCTGTGAGAGAGAGGAAGGTCATGAGGCCCCTCAGGTCCTGCCTGCCCCCCAAGCACCACAGCAGCAGATGAGAGCAGGAGGCCTAGTACTTTCAGTTTCAGTCTCTACTCAATACATGATGCACTCAGCCTCACTGAGCAGCCTTTGCCTCGCTGTTGGGTGTCCTGTGCCCAGCACTTGGGGAAGGCTGGTGGCAGAGAAGCACCAGAAGAGACCACGCCCTAGTGACAGGACATCGGGAGAGGGGTGGGAACCCAGCCCCACACCACACACTCTAGAGAAAGGGAGGAGAACTGACCGGCACTGCCAGCCAGGGCTCCCCAGTCTGAGGAAAGGGGAATCACCTTCCCTTAGACTTGCCCCAGAGGCCCCTCCTCCCAACCTGCAGCCCTTCTGTTGGGGTGCCTCCAATGTGGGAGTGCCCCCACCCCCAGGGAGCCCCCATACCGGGCCCCCGGGGTGTCTCTGCTGCCCTCTGACGGTTCGCCA
Organism: Tonatia bakeri; assembly: GCA_004024845.1. NCBI lineage: Eukaryota > Metazoa > Chordata > Mammalia > Chiroptera > Phyllostomidae > Tonatia > Tonatia bakeri. The sequence goes on from PVIA01005591.1 coordinate 14,790, forward strand.
TTGCTTTCCTCGTCGTCATCCTCACTGCTCTCCACCTCCTCGCTGGACGATGAGTAGTCCATGGCCTTCTTGGGAGGCCGAGGGGCCTCGTCCAGGGTCCGCTCCTTCAGCAGCACAAAATCCTGCAGGAAAGAGGCTGCGTGAGGAGGGGATGGGAGAGGGCAGGGGTACAAAGAATGCCAGAGGAGAAGGGGCAGTGTCACAGGAGGGGCTCCCGCAAGCAGGTCCCTTCTCACTAACCTCGCCAATGGCTCGCTTATAGCTCTGGGAGGGGCCACAGGGAAAGAAGGGCAGCCAGGAAGAGGCAGGAGAGAGGTTAACAAAGGTTAGTAACTGCGAAGTACATCTGGAATCCCGCAGCCCCTCCTCTCACGCAGAGTAACGAAGCCCCCGCCCCTGGCACCCAGGCTTGACTCCAGAGCTGGCCCCAAAATCCTGGACCAGAGAAGGCAGGGCCACAGCTGCCACCTGCTGACTTACTGCGGGCCGGCCTGGCCGTGAGCGGTGGTCGTCAGGCTTGGCTTTGTTTCCAGGGGACAGCACTGGGGAGCTGTCCAGTTTGGAAGAGGCTGGATATGGCGTGGTGAGAGAAGGCAGGTCACTGACACCTGGACAGGGGATGACTTCAAACCCACATCCTGCACCCTGGCTGGTGCAGCTCAGTGGGTTGGGCATCATCCCGCCGACCAAAGGGTCGCTGGTTCGATTCCCAGGTCAGGGTACATGCCTGGGTTGTAGGCCAGGTGCCTGATGTTCCTCTCCCTCTTTCTCTCTCCCTTCTCCTCTCTCTAAAAATAAGAAAACCTTTGGGGTGAAAAAACCCCCACATCTTGGGATGATCTCTCAGGCTTGAGCCCCATAGGTCCATGCCCAGCCCAGTCCAGCCCCTGTGCTGCCTCTGAGGGTATCTCAGACCCTAGCTGCCAAGGGCAGGACCCACCCTGCAGGAGACTGTGTCCAGGCCTCAGAGCAGGCCACCAGGCAAAGCTCACGTACCTCCCACACGGTTCCGCTCCAGAGAGCCAGCCTGGGGGAGGTGCCCGTGAGAGCCGGGGAGGACACTGTCCGAGCGCTCCCAGCCAGGGTCACTTCTTCTGAGGTCGGGGTTACTGTGGGAGAGCAGAGACAGGGTCAGGGAGACACAGTGCTCCCCTCCCCAGAGGGGAGGCTGAGCCGCACTGCAGAGGGAGCCATCACCAGGGAAGGCAGGTGACAGAAGTGAGGGTGGGAGTGAGCGAGGGGACAACTCCATTACCTACAGGCGTTGGGCGGGCCAGGAGGCTGAGCAGGGGGCCCTGGAGGCTTGGGGCTCCCCCGCTCTGCCCTCCTTTGCAGATAGATTTGCCAGGCGGAGTTGCTGCGAGGTCTGTGAATGGAGCACAGGGGTGCCGGGGCGAGGGCAGGGAGGGGGCTGAGGTGACTGGGTTTGGGCTTGCCCACCCCTAAATGGGTAACCTGGTAAACTCCCCTCTGCCCCCACCCCGCTCCCTAGCCTGCACCGGACTGCACCCAGGTGTTACCTGGCACGAACAGCCTGGGCTGGCCGAGACCCTCCGGCCCCACTGGTGTTAAGGGCAGTGGCGATAGATGAGGTCCTCTGAGGCACCTGAGGAGAGAAGGCGTCAGTGTGCTGGTGCTAGCACTGTGCTGGAAACCATGACATTTCATTCACACTGAGGCTCTGAAAGGTGCTTTCCTTGCTTTTACGGAATAAGGTAAGCTCAGGGCAGCTAATGAGTTTGTCCGGGGTCATGAAGTTAGGAATGGCAGAGCTGGAATTCCAACCCAGGAAGTCTGCCCCTAGTGCTCCCCAAACCCCCTGTGCGTTCTTCCACTGCTGCACTCACCACTGGGGTCACCACGAACCCTCTGTGTGCCCCCAGACGGGTAACCTCTTCGGGATGGGGGTCATGGTGGGTGACTTGCCTTTCTCCTCCCTTCCAACCCCAAACCCACCTCCACCACGCTGCACCCCCACTCGCCCTCCATTTCTTCTCTTACTGTAGTTGGCCCTCAAACAACATGGGTTTGAGCTGCGCAGGTCCACTTATACTTGGATGTTTTTCAAGAAAACGTACAGTACTGTAAATGTATTTTCTCTTCCTTGTGATTCTCTTAGTAACACTTTCTTCCCTCTGATTTACTTCACTATACAGTATATAATATGTATAACACACAAAATGTGTGTTAGTCAACTGTCTACGTTATTGGTAAGGTTTCTGGTCAACAGCATGCTGTTAGTAATTAAGTTTTAGGACAGTTAAAAGTTACACTTAGATATTTGACTGCGCAGGGGGTCAGCACCCCAAACCTCCACACTGTTTAAGGCTCAGCTGTATTTCTCTGCTCTTTCTGGGTCCCACAGGGCTGTCCTTACCTTGGGTGGGGCCTCATTATCTTGCCGGGCCCAGGCTGGGGGGTTCGGGCTGGGGCTGGGGCCAGGCCCTTCCGAGGTGGGGTCTGAATTCTGGCGGATGACAGCTCCTCGGGGACTGGGTGTGGCAGTGGGTGTGGGGGCAGCAGAGTCGGGGTCATGAGAAGCTGGGAAGGCAGCCAGGTTTCGGGTAGGCTGGTCCTGCAGGGACTGGGATCGGGGTACAGGTGCTGCATATGGCTTCAGCGGGACCCGGTGTGCCACCAGGCTCTGCAGGGAGAGACCAGGGAGGGTGGGCTTCCACTCTGTGCACATCCCCATTTGTGAGCTGGGGCCTGGGCTGAGAGGAAAGGGCAAGTAAAGGCTCCAGCTTCCAATTTCCCTTGGAATGAAAGGGGCTCCTAGAGCCTGAGAATAGGTAAGATGCAGGCAGAGTCATACAGCATTGAGCAGGTGATGTCTCTGCCCATGCATCGTGAGGTCTATGATCCCCGGCTAAGGATGTCTGTGTGTGTGCATGTGTGTACCTGTGCCGAACAAGGCTCCCTATGTCTGCGTGTTAAGACAGAAATGGGAAGAGACTTACCTTGTGTGGTCCCTCCTGGGGCTCCACCGGCCTCTGCATAGGAGGAGTTTGGGAAAGTGGCCCTGGGGGTCCAGGGGAGGCCTGAGGGATGGGGGGCTCAGGCCCTGTGCTGCCTGGCTTGGTCTTGGCCAAGGGAGAGTTCTGCTGCTTGTTCATCCTTGTTCTCTCTTCTACCTGTGATACAAAGGGTGCCAAGCAGGCCAGCTTTTGTTTCTCTGTTCTCAAAATTTAGGTCCCTACCTGCCCCACCGCTCCAGCCCTCACGCCTGTGTGGAGCACCCCTTCCCCCTTCTCAGTGTCCACCAGTGTGGAACGACTGCTTCTCACAGTACAGCCTCAGGCAGTGGGACTGGGAGGATGGCGTCCCAGGTAGCAAAAGAGGCAGTGAGTACCTCTCGGGCCCAGGCTGGCTTGTCAGCGGGGTTAATGCCCCGACCATAATGGTACAGGGGCTTCCTATCCCCAGGAAGAACTTGCTGTTGCTGCTGCTTCTGAAGCTGCTGCTGCTGCTGCTGCTGCAGAGACTTGAGGTAGGCATGCTCCTGCTGCAGTTGCCTCTGCAGACGCTCTGACTGCCGCTGCTCCTCCAGCTGCTTCCGCTTGTATTCCTGGGCCCAAGGGTAGGAAGAGAGGGCTCAGCAAGGTGTAGCCCTGGAAGGTAGAGTCGGCATGCCCTTTCTTTTCTCCTGCCTAGAGAGACGTCTTCCCTTGATGCCTGGGTGAGTCCCCTCCCCTGAAGTGTTTCCATCCCATTCCGCAGAGAAGCTCTGAATATGCATCTTCCCAGAGGAAGCTGGGGTACCCCGTTACCAGCAGTAGGGCCTGTTCCTGGAGCAGCTGTTGCTGAAGGATCTCGAGCTGTCGCTGCTCCTCCTCTAGCCTGTGACGAATATATTCCTGGGGGGTGGGGGTGGGGTGGGGGGCAAAGGGCAGGGAAAGAGGAAAAGGCGGCGGCGGCGAAGGAGTTGGAGGAAGAGGAAGGGATCAGTGCGGGGAGGATGAGAAGGACAGCAGGGAAGAGCAATAGAGAGGGCAGGGATGGGATGAACCCCAAAGAGGGCAGGGAATGAGGAGGAAGTCAGGGTGGAGGTCCCATGAGAGAAGGTGCAGTGGACAGGAGTTGGGGATGGGCCAAGAGATGGGGAATGAAGGCACAGAGACAGGAGGAGGGCAGGGAGCCAGGGTTGGGGGTTGAAGGGTGGGAGAAAACAGAGAGAAAGAGTGAAGCTAGAAAAGATAGGAGGAATCTAGGGTTAGGGAAAGAAGGAGGAAAGGGTACTGGGGAGCAGGGAGGCAGGCAGCAGGAGCGGGCAGGGCAGCCAGGGGAAGGAAGGGGTGTGTGCAGTGTGTGCTGGGGGCGCTGTACCTGCTCCCGCTCGGCTTGCCGCCTCTCTTCCTCCCGCCTCAGGGCCTGCATGTCCTCCAGCCGCCGTTGCTGCTCCTTCTCCTGCAGCTTCCGCTGCTCCCGTTCCCGCCGCTGTTGCTGTAAGTGAAGAGAGGTGTGGTCTTAAGGGCTGCTCTGTACACTCAAGACGGCGTTGCAAAGAGGGACCCCAGCCCACTCCTGGATATCTCCTGGAAAGGGAGCCCTTGCAGGATAGTTAGGGCAGGTCTCCTCACTAGGGATGATGGTGAGAGAGAATGGCTTCAACTCGTTTCTACAAACCTACCGACCCTACACAGGAGCCCCCAGGGATTTGGCTTGGGAAACATTACTTGTCCAAGGTAGCAATAGACTTGGGACCAGAGAGACTAAGCAGCTGGCTGCTGCCCTTGGAGTGGGCCGCACTGGATAATACCTCAGCTATCCATTCTCCCACCAGAAAACAGAGTCAACAACAAACCCTTCAGTACTCTTGGCCTCTCAATCTGTCTGCAAATCCAAATAGTGGACTGTAACCATAGCCTTTGGCCACAAGAGGGCAGCAGGTACCCATGCACAGGAGGGCAACCAGGAGGAGAGGCACTTGGCCAGCTCTTTGGCAAACAAACATCAGTAGCTCAGGTAGCACTTCACTTTCCCAGTCTTTCTGATCAAAGAGCCTGCAGCCCTGCAGCCCTCCACCCCTCCGGCCAAAAAAAAGAAAAAGGAAAGACCTCTATTAAAATGAATTTCTCCCACCCACCTCCAATCAGTACAACCGACAAGACAGTACTTCTCAACAAATCTAGGCTGAAGCAAAAGTAAAAGAGAGTTCTTTAGAAGGACCTTTCATGTTCAGAAAGAGAAACAAAGGGAAAGTTACAGCAAAGAAAAAAAAAAGAAAAGAGAAAAAGCCCTAAGAGGCCATCACAGTCGGGGGCGCTTCACTGCCACTCTCTACACTGCGGACCTGGCAGGCCTGCTCCAGGAAACACCCTGGGGGATGCAATTTTCTGCCCCTCCACTTCCTGAAAACAGTATTTGCTAAAAACAATCTGCACTGCGTTCTCTGGTAGCAGGTCTTCTCGCAGATTATTTTTTGTTCAACAAAGACTGCGGCCTGCTCTGGGGAGCAGTACACAGACGCTGTAGATGCTTCTATTACTTTTTTGTTAAGTTAGTTCTCCGTGAACTTTGAAGTCATGTAACTGTTTCAACAAAAATTTCATCATTGAATGCATATATGTATATATGTATATACACACACACATATATATATTCACACACATATATTTTAATCCTCATTTGAGGACATGTTTATTGATTTTAGAGGGAGGAAAGAAGAGACAGAGAGGGAGAAACAATGATTGGTTGCCTCCCGTACACACACCCTGACTGGGAATCAAACCCGCAACCTTTTGTTGTACAGGATGATGCTTCAACCAACTAAGTCACCAGGCCAGGGCACTTAAGGCATCTGCATTTTAAAAGCATTAAAATTTTTTTTCATCCTAAAATAAAGTTATGAATGTTTATGACCCATTCCAAAAACAAAATTTTTTTATCCTCACCTGAGGACATTTAAAAAAAAAAGATTTATTTTTAGGGCAAGGGGAAGGAAGGGAGAAAGAGAGGAAGGGAAACACTGATATGCAAGAGAAACACTGATTGGTTGCCTTTCACACATTTTCAGCCAGAGACCTAAGCCCAAAACCCAGACATGTGCCCTACTGGGAATCAAACCAGTGACCTTTTGGTTTGTGGGATGACACCCAACCCACTGAGCCACACCAATCAGGACCACTTAAGGCATTTTTAAAATCAACCTATACCTCACCTTTCCCACCATGCTCCCCTGCAAAATAAATAAATACATTTAAGTATATATGTATACAGACACTAATTATCTTTTAAACTGGTACTGATGGTATTAAAAAGAAAACTGAAGCGCACTGGCTGGTGTGGCTCAGTGGATTAAGTGCTGGCCTGTGAACCAACGGGTCGCTGGTTTGATTCCCAGTCAGGGTACATGCCTGGGTTGTGGCCAGGTCCCCGGTAGGGGCATGTGAGAAGCAGCCACACATTGATGCTTCTTTTCCTCTCTTTCTCCCTCCCTTCCTCTCTCTCTAAAAATGGATGAGTAAAATCTTTAAAAAAAAAAACTTCAGACATTTAAAAATAATATTCTCCATTAAAATGAATTTCTCCCACCTACGTCCCATTAGTCCAGCTGACAAGACTATCCTTTCCAGCAAATGTAAGCCAAAAAAATTAAAAGTAAAATGGTCCTTTTTTTGTTTAATGTTTATTCACTTTAGAGAGAAAGGGAGATAGAGAAACATCGATGTGAGAGAGAAACATTGATTGGTTGCTTCCCATATGTGCCCTGACCAGGAACTGAACCCGCATCCTAGGTCTGTGCCCTGACCTGGAATTGAACCGACAACCTTTTTATGTAGGGTTGACACTCCAACCAAGCCACCCAGCCAGGGATGAAAGAAGGGTCTTCAGAAGCCTCTTTTTTATATTCAGACCAAACAACGGCTTGACAGTAAGATGTCCAGGGGCCTGAAGTGTTTGTAGGCAAAGTCCTAGATCCCCAAAATTTAAGGTAAACAGAGCCAGACAAACCTAGAGTGGAAGTATGTATAAACAAGGACAGGGATAGTCCTGTCCGTGGGGAACCAGTATGGCTTTTCAGAAATGGTTCTGTTCTAAAGGAACGCTGATAGCCCACCCATCCACACAGGGCTGCCAAGCAGGCAGTGCACCTGGGGGCCTGCCTTCTAACAGAGGACACACCTTTTTACACAAACTGAACAAAATGGGTTAGGAAACCTTGGCTTGCTCCCTCTTCTCCCCCTGCCCTAATGGAACCAGGAACGGGACCGGGACAGGTTGCTCACCGGCCTGGCCCAGGCCCTCCCCAGACGCCCCACCTCCTCAACACGCCTCCGCTCTTCCTTCTGCTCCTCAATGCGGCGCTGCCGCTGGTGCAGGAGGTGTTTGATGTGTGCCTCAGGATCTCGTTGCTGCTGCTGCTGCAGTTGCTGCTGCTGCTGCTTTAAAGCCTCTGAGTTACTCTTATTCTCTTGCTGGAGCCGGAGAAATTCCCGGCGTAGCGTGGACTCGCCGGGCACGTTCATGATAGAGCTGGGTCAGGGCGGCACAACGAAGGCTGGGGTCAGAACACAGTCATTTCCCGCTCTCGTGCCTGGGAAGACACCTGAATGGGTGTCTCACCTGGACCAGAGAGTGCCTCCGGTCACTCCCAGGTGACGGAAAACTGCTCTCTCCACCGTCCAGTCTTGGGCCCGGTCCTTCAGTGACATCCCACCCTGCAGCCCTGAATCACCCTCTCCCCAACACTTGCTCCTTAATTCCACCTCTTCTCAGCACTCACAGGTTGTTTTATGAGTCTCTACCCCACCATTCCCAGACTAACAGTCCCCATGCCAGAACCACTGGTGTCCCCTTAGATGGAAAGTGATAGCCCTCAAACTCCACCTGCCAACAGCCCACCTTGGCTCGCCTTCCTCTCCATGGCTGTCATCTTCCTCTTCACTGCCGCTGTATTCATATTCTGTCTCCTCTGCAGGGGGGAGATCACTGCTGTTTCTTCACTCAATGCCCCAGACCCCACCCTGGGCTAGGGAGACCTTAGATGGGGATAACCAATAAGGTCTGTCTGGATGGCCATGCTCCTGGGTCCCTGCCCACCTCTTTGGAGCAATGGAATGACACTGGGTCTCAGGTTTGGGCCTGGACAGATATGGGAATTAGACCCCGTAATGGGTGGGATGTAGCTGAGCGTGCATGCACTCACAAATGAATGTGCCCAACAGGGAGCTTATGTAAGGAGGTAAAAGGGCCACAGTCATGTGGAAGGCTGATTTGGATTGGTGCTAAGAGAAAAGCACTCTGGGGTTGGACATTTGAGAAAGGAGATCTCTTTGGATAGGCAAAGCTGGGGTCTGGGAGCGGAGCCCGAACGGGAGCCAGGAGGAGCCAGGGCTGGTAAAGAAGAGTGGAGGCTGAAGTGTGTCCTGAGACCCTCCACCGCCTTCCTTCCCCACTGACCTTTCTCGCCTCGCTTTTTCCGAGACCGGTCGATGTGGTCCTTGAGCTGGATGCGGACCTGCCGCTCCGTGGGCTGGTCCCGGATGAAGGGAAACTTCAGCAGCTGCTCCGTGGGTGGGCGGCTCAGGTAAGTCTTGATGAGACATGTGTCAATGAAATCGATGAACTTCTTAGACCTAGAAACAACGGCTCATACTAGAAGGGCCCCCTCAGAAGGGGGTGTCACAGGAGGAAAAAGGGAGACCATTCATCAAAAAGCTATCTTGACATCCCTCCTGTCTTCTTCATATCCCAGCACCAGCATCCCCTAACCCTCTGGCTGCAGTACTGCAGTACCAGCCCCGCCCAGCACCTCTCCCACAGTACAGACCCAAGCCTGAAGCAGGGGGCCATCACGGGGGTGGCCTTGTCCAGAGACCTTCCTAGACCTACCACTTCTTGGACTTGAGCCTGGGTGGTGGGTTCCGAGGGATGAGGAAGAGGGCTCGCATGGGATGCATGTCACAGAGAGCTGGGACACAGAAGAGACCCAATCAGTGCCTTTGCCATGCTGGGAGACTAAAGGAGCCCTTCTCACCACGACCTCCCACGGCCTGCCTCTGCCCTACGGCCACCTTCTGGGCCCTCCTTTCTCTCCCATACTCCACACTTACGGGGGGCTCCCTCTGCCATCTCGATGGCTGTGATTCCTAGAGACCAAATGTCACTCTGCAGAGGGGAGAGAAGGCACAGTGAACGTTCCTGACAAAGTCTTCAACTGCTACCCCTGGTCCCTTCAGACCACTTCCTGGCCCACACCCCTCCTGAGCCCCCCTCCGCTAACCTGCATGTCCTCCAACTCAGCCAGTACTCCATCCTTGCCCTGCCACAAAATGCTCCCCACACAGCTGACCCCTCACAGTGAACACATCATTAGACCTTCACTTTGCTCCTCAAACTGCTTAAGCCCCCAATATTTTCAATCTGCCCATTACCCCATCTCACTTCCTGCCCTTGGCTGCTTCCATACTCCATACAGTCTGCTCCGTACCCTGTAATCATAGGTGGCATCAGGGTTCTCATCACAGGCGATGACTTCTGGTGCCATCCAGTAGGGGGTCCCAATGAAAGTGTTTCGTCTGCCCACAGTGCGGTCCAACTGAGCACTCACCCCAAAATCCACTGAGAAGACAGGGAGGGAGGGCTCAATCCACTGAGGAGTCCCTGACACCTGCTCCCCTCAAAAAGCTATGGACCCAGCAAAGCAGCTAAGGTCTTTGCTCTACTCAGACACTCCCCAGAACCTCTTCCAGCCCATCAACATCCTGAAGAGCCTAACCTAGTCTTCCTGCACCTTGGGGGGAAAACCAAGATGAAAGGACCACAGGACAACACTCCAGATCAAAACACCTCATCTCCCCAGAAGGCCCTGCATAGGACACAATGAGTAGGAAGGGAAAAACTGACTTTTCAGCAGAAGGCAGGGCATCCCCAGGGAGGAGACGAGAAAGCAAGCCTCCCAGCCTACAGGTTGCCGGGCTTCAACCACCAGAGGGAAAAGGGGCCTCTCTGTGTCCTGGAAGTGAGTGGGCCCGTCTGCACAGGAGTCAGCGCACCTAGCTTGACCTCGGCATTCTCTGTCAGCAGCACGTTCTGCCCCTTGATGTCTCGGTGAATCACCTTGTGGGCGTGGAGATGGGCCAGACCCTGGGGCAGGAGAGTAGGGGAAATTAGCCTTGGTGCTGGAGAAGTGGGACAGAAGAGGACTTGGACTGACTGAAACAAGTGGCGGGGCGGGGGGGAGTCATCAGTCTGGGTGGGCTGGGCAACAGGAGCTGGCCCTCTCCACACGTTGCCAAGGACAGGCTGAGCTTTTCTGGAGAGCTCCCTCAGCATGGTGGCTCCTGGGAATTCCTAGCAGATGCGGTTGCAAGCGGGGAAGTAGTGGAACTTGGAAAGAGAGGTACCTGTCTCCTCCAATAGTTTGAGAGTCCCCAAAGTTAGGACTCTGTCTCCAGCCCCAACCAGATTTGGCCATCTGCCCCTTAAAAGAGGGCACCATTCCATTTCCTCCTCAGTGCAGGGAGGGTCCATGCCAGGGAGAAGCTCCCATGGGGCTGGCCCAGGAGCAGGAGGGAGAGCAGGGGCCTGGCGCTCACCCGCAGAATCTCCCTGCAGATGTAGGCGATACAGTCCTCCTTCAGGGCGTTCCCTTTTGTGTTCTTTACCAGGTCGGTCACGGAACCAGCACCACAGAACTCCATCACCAGCTATGGTCCCAGGGAGCACCGGAAGGGAAAGCAGAAGTTAGGTAAGCCCTCTTTCCCCTTCCAGCCTCCTGGAGAACCACAGGCCTTGAGGCCACAACTGGTATAAGCTGGAAAGGAGGGGCCATGTGACCCCCTCGCAAAGGCCAGAGAACTTTCTGAGACTAGGAGAAAAGGGGGAAGGGAACACAGCTGGAAGAGACAGGAAAGGTGGGTCTGGGGATGGTCTGTGCCCAGGGTAGGAACCCGAGGAGTCCCTGACACTGCAGACTTGATAAGGAGGGTATGTGCACTTTCCTTGGGGAGGGGTCCAATATTCTCATCGGATCCTCTTTGGGACCCACAACCCCAAAGTGGTTAAGAACTACCGCTTTGGAGCAAGGTCGGCAAACTATGGTCAATGAGCTAAGCACAGTTTTTACTTTTTTAAATGGCTGACAAAAAGTAAAGAACCATATGACATGTAAATTAGAGTGTCCTAAATGAAGGCTTTCGGGAATACAGCAATGCCCATTCATTTATATATTGTCTATGGCTGCTTCCATGGTACAATGGATGAGCTGAGTAGTTGTGACAGACAATAGGACCCACAAAAGCTCCCAATATTTACTATCTGGCCCTTCACAGAAAAAGTTTGCCAACCTCTCATCCTGAGGCAAGAAAGGGGCCAGAATCAGCAATGCTGCTGGTCTGCTAGAGGCCAAACAGTGCATGGGGTCCACCAGAGAGCTGCAGGAGGGAACCTGGTGGCACTTTGGGAGAAACTCCCAGCGGCAAGGCCACAGCAGGGAGATGAGGAGAGCTCCCTGCGGCAGCTCTGGGGAAGAACCACGGAAACCCAGAGGCAGGTGCCAAAAGGGAAGTCCCCCGGTGACCAGCACATCTGTCCAAACGTTTTCACGGTATCCTTTCTAAAAGCCACACCCAACACAGAAAAGGTAGGAAGACATGTACATTTGCATATGCAAGAATAATTTACATATGTCCCACTCTTGAGCCTAGTATGATGGGAAGACAATGTCCAACAGGTCCAGAAGGGGGCGCCTGGTCACTAGCCCTCAAGCATCTCTCACTTGACTACACAGTTGGCAGGTAGGCCTACCTGACACATCACTCACCGTTCCTTGTGTGCATGAAATGTATTTGTGTGTGTCCGTGGGTATGTCTATGTACCTTCAAAAAAAGTACATCAAAAGCAGGGACCCTGATTTATACTTATCTGTGCAGGGTACACAGAAGGTGCTCAGCAAGTACTCACTCTGGCAACTGCTGCCAGCGGAGCTGTGGCATGAGCTCCAACCTCTGGCACCTCCCCCCTCCCCAGCCCCAGTCCAGCCCTGGCCAGGTTCCTTGCTGCTCTGTCCTTGGGACCAGCTGAGTACTAGAGAGGACAAGGCTGAGGAGTCAGCTGGCACCAGTGCCCAGGTAGGGAGGGTAAAGGAATTAGGAATGTTCTGAGCCATGTGGGAATTCGAGGGAGGGCAGAAGTGCTACAGTGAGCTCTGGTCAGGACAATCATCCAGAAGGGCTCGTACACTGCCAGGAGGGGTCCAAGCTGTCTGTCACCTACCACAAATATTTTGGTCTGTTCCTTTCCTAGGAGCTGTGCCAGTGCAGGAGAACTCACAAACTAACCTCCCTGTGGTCTCTTCTAGCTCTTGCTAGGATTACATTGCTTGCTACCTGTGAAGTGCTTGCTGGACACAGGGTAAGGTACTGGTAGGGGCAAACCCCAGAACCCCTGCCACCAAAACGCCCAGAGAACAAGAGCTTGCAAAGTGTTGGGGGCTCTGTGTGGGTCAGGAGGTCCCTCAATCCATACACAGGAGAGGCTGTGGGACTGACGAGAGGGTTGGCAAGGAGACTCTGGGTACTGACACGGAGTTTCAAACAAGCAGCCTGGAGACAGACAGGGTAAGGGGGAGAGGGGAGGGGAAGAGGCCCGAGGACACTTCTCACCCAGAGCTGGTCGTCATTTCCAGGGGGGCTCTTCTTGATGAAGGCCCCATAGTAGGTGGCAATGTTGCGGTGGTGAGAGTATTTTTTCAACATGTTGATCTCCTGTTTGATCTCTTCTTCCTCATCCTAGGCAAGTGGGAGGCGGTGAGCCCCCTTCTCATGCTCCAACCCTCCCTCTGCCCCGAGCCGCTCCCTACCTCGGTGACATCCATGACCTTGATGGCAGCCAGCTGCCCAGTCTTGACGTGCCGACCCTGCAGATAGAGACAGGCACAGAGGGATCTGGGTCCATGCTCAAGGAGAGCTTGATTCTGGAAGAAGCTACACCTTTGGCTGTTTTTTGTCTTAGAAAATGTCTCTCATGGTGGCCAGACACCTCAGTTTAGGGACTTGGTCATAGGAGTAACTAGGCTGCAGAAAAACTACCAAGAATGAATTTCCAAGCTCTGTGCTTGATAAAGATGAAGGAGACCCCCAGAAATGCTCCCCTAAAATACTCAGGAGAGACGAGTGACAGGCGTTATGTTCTGTTCCAACCTCTCTGGCTTGGACTTCCTACAGTTCGAAAGCCAGAGCAGGGAGTCAGAGACACCTTCTCCATTCTCAGTTGGCGTCGGGGCGGGAGGGCCCGAGCCTCTCTCTCTCCATCTTCTGTGCAAGGCAAGCTGCTTCCCCAACCAGCCCCTCTGGATAGGAGGCTGTTCCCAGGATGCCCCACCAACTCCTGTCAGGCATTTTATGTTGTTGACAGGGAAGAATTAAGACAGAGCTGAGGTTTTAGGGTACTCCAGGAAACACGGAAGGGCCGACTGACACGTGTCAGTGGCCCCATCGCCCGGGCTAATGGGAAGGAACTTCTTCCAGAGCATGGCCCTGCTATCCCCCCCACCCCCCACTCCTGAAATTCCTAGCAGGAGCCATCTGGGACTCTGAACAGGAAAGTCCGGGCTTCCTGGGGAAGAGCAGGGTGAGGGGAAGTAGCCCCTCATGAGGATGAACATGGGTTCTGCCAAGCCATGGATTATTTTTATGCTCAGCAGTCATTCAAGACCCCAAGCCCAGAAAAGCAGCCTAGAACAGAGCTATGATTTCCATGGCAACAACCAGGCAAGAGATGGGAAATGTGGGGAGGGGGTGCCTATTTCCCAAAGCTTACATGGAAGAAGGGTAAAAAGAAAGGCAGGTGGTCCCAGTGACCAAAAAAACAGGCGCCCAAGACACAGAGATTTGTGGAAAGACCCAGCATCGTGTCTGGAGGCGAAGAAGCCAGTGTGTGTTCTGGGGGTCTCCAGCTCTGGGGCAGCATCCACCCTGAACATCTCTATGCTGTGGCCACCTCCCCCTATTCAAGTGTGACCAGTGATCAGGCCAATGAGAGGGCTAAGCTGGCCAGGCTAAAAGCTACAATCAGTGGCTGAGGAAATACCACTTCTGTAGGAGAAAGGCAGCCTCAAAAGCAGAAGGCCCGCTGCAGGCCAGCTGTGGGAGCTCAGGAAAGCCACTCCCCCTCTGCGGAAGGTCACTCATCAGGTCCCGCCCACTCCACGCCCTGGACGTCTCTGTTGTCTCGGCCTGAGCCCCAGCTCTGCTTGGCCTGAGCTCTCCTCTAAACTCCCAGGTGAGTTCCCATACGTATGTCCCCATACCATTCCCTCTGCCTTCACCTGTCTGTCATACCCCATTCAACTCCAGACCTGCTCCTGCCACACCAGGACTAGCTCTAAACTCAGGCAGAGGCCGGAAAAAACACCCCACTTCTTGCTGCTTCCTCCCCTCAGTAATTCTATTCTCCTCTCCTTTCTCTCCCCTTTCCCAGAGCCCCCAGCGTCTACAATCTCCCATGACCCCTCCAATTTCCTGACCTGCAGTACACTTCTTCCACCCCTCCTGGAGGGCCCTATGGAAGACGGTCATGCTCCCACACCATTAGAGTCTCACCTTGTACACCTGTCCGTAGGTTCCATTGCCAACCACCTCTACCAGCTCGAAGATTCCAGCAGGGTCCTGGGGGAGAGGGGAGAAGGTGTTCAGTCAGGAGATGAGAGTGAATACTAGTTTATCAGGAGAGGCCTGCAGGAGGAAGCACTGAGGGCCAGCTCTGCCCTTTTCCTGGATTGGTTCAGAGTTTGTGTTCTATGGGAAAAGTCCAAAGGAGATGAGAGAAAATAGAAGCCAGAGCCCCCAGCTGGCTTTTGAAAGACGTGCTCCTGATTTTAAATTCAGTGACAAACTCTGAAAGCCTGTAACCTATCAGCAAAACAGGGTGGCTGAGTGGCCACCTCTGGGGTTGGTGTCAACTTTAAATGAAGCAACGCTCATAAAATGCTTAGGACGTGCCTGGCACACAGTGTGTGTGCAATAAGAGTTACTTACAGTTATTAACCTTTTCAAAGCAGGGATGAGGGAAGCCAGCGGGAGCTGGAATTGGAGAGCCAGCACCCTTTTGTCATTTTCCCCTTTCCAGTCCTCTCAAGACTGAGGGCTTCAGAGCCAGTGTCTGTGGCCTTTGTAGGGGGTAGGAAGGACATCTAGGTGGGGAGGGAGGGCAGGTGACAGTGAGAGGGCCACTGGGAGGGGCAGATGAGAAGGAAGAACTTTCAGTTCCAGCTTTCCTGAGCCAAGCGGTGCCAGGAGGAGAGGGCCCCAAGAGCTCAGACAAAGCCTCTAAAGAGGCTCATTGCCTGCTGGGCCAAGAGCAGGCAGCCTGGCTGAGTAGCGCAGCTGCCTGGAGCCGCCCACAGCCTCCTGGCAGGACTTCTTTTTTGAGCGAGAGAGAGGCTGGAAAGTGGGGCTGCAAGCTGAGAGTGAGCCTGGCTCCTGCGCTCTTGCAGGCTGGGCAGACCCTCAGGCCACCTGCAGGGTGAGAGGGCAGGCACACAGCGAGGCTGCCACTTAGGAAACAAACTCTCCAGGCAGTGCTTGGGCCTCTGTGCTGATAACCCTAAAAATACATAATCTAAAACTCCTTTCTCCCTGGCTTTGAAAACCAATATAGGATTTCTAAAAACAAAACAAAACAAAACAAAAAAACAAGCCCTGAATGGTGTGGCTCCGTGAATTGAGTGCCAGCCTGCACACCAAAAGGTCACCAGTTCAATATGTGGTCAGGGCACATGCCTGGGTTGCAGGCTGTGTAAGAGGCATCTGATCCATGTATCTCTGGCACACTACTTTCTCTCCCTCTTTCTCCCTCCCTTCCCCTCTTTATTACTCCCTTCATTACTCTCTAGAAGTAATAAAATCTTAAAATAAGAACAAAACAAACCCAAACAAATCAAAAGAATCCTTCACCCTGCATCCAACGAAGCAAGAACATGGAACATAACTTGGGCAAGCTGGAGATCAGGGAGAGACCAGCCCAAGGCCTTTCTTAGAACATCCTCACTGTACAGTGTCTCTGTCCATTTTCTCAAAGACGGGAACTGGGATGCTAGAAACGTACTTGCCCCATCAGAGCACATACTACCATGCACTGCAACTGTGTACTTACTTGTCTACAAATTCCCAAAAGAAAGGGAGGTCCTCCTTGTTTACCAGTGTCCAGCACCCACCTAACCCAGAGCGCAGCCCAGAGTGGCCTGAAGGAACATCCCAAACCTGCTCCAGGGAAGACCTGAAAGTAGAAGAGGATTCCTTCTACATGGTCTGAAGGGGTCAGGGCTGAACAGACCAGGTATTTTGTGGTTCTATGTTCAATTATTTAGCTTCAGCTGAAGTTACTTTAAACACAAACAAACAACCTTGAACAGGTCTAAGAAAACAGCAGGCCCCATCAGAAAGGAAGAGATTGTCACTGCAGTGTGGGGCCAATGAGAGGTTTGTCTGAACTGAGAGATGCAAGGCACCTGGAGGAAGGTATTCCGTCTGCAAGGCTAGACTTAAAGAAAGGGAATCTAGTTCCCTAAAAATCTCCCCTAGGAAGCGCTTGTCCATTTTGGAGCCTCTTAACTCTGACTGCTGGCAAGTCCTTTTTTGTGTCTGATTTAGTTCTTTCTAGGTGGATGGAAACAAGGAAGAAGGACATATGGTCACGATTTTCTAGACACTCCTAACCTAAAATATGATGGGCCTGCTAAGAGTCACAATGATATACCATTATCACCTCAAATCAGCACAAACAGATTTAATTTTATAATCTTAGCTCCAACTCTGTCTCCTCCCTGTATGTTTGGGAGGCACTGAGGAATGAAAGAACTGGGTTCAGATACTGATTTAACGGTTTCAAGCCAGTTTTCTGACCCACAAGCAAGGATAACCACATTAGCTTGGAAGGGTTATTCTGAGAATTAGGCTGAGGCCATGAATGTGACCGAGCAGTTATGGACCCACCATCCTCCACAGAACACCCTCCACGGGGGCGACCCCTTTGGAGCGATGCAACAAACCCCCACCTCCGTGCCATTCCTCTGCGTGCCCACTCCTTCCTTCTCCACATCACAGTCACCCTGTCCTTTCTCCCTTCACATGTCCCTGTTTGTTCCTTCCTCTCAATTCCTAAAGCTGCCACCCAGGCCAATCCCTTCTCTTTTCCCTCCTGGAGCTCCTGCCTCACCACTCTGCCTTCTGCTGCCGCTGCCAGACTTAACCCTCCGCACACGGTGCTTTCCCAGTTCCACTCTTCTGCCTAGAGCCGGCATGGCTCCCACTGCTGAGGAGTCCAAACTCCTGAACCTGATAGGTAAAGGCGCCGGTCACCGGCCTACCAATAAATATTTTCTGAGTGTCTGCATCTACCCTGCACTGGGCTAGGCCCTAATCAGGGAAAATCTCTAAGGCAACTTTCTCTTCTTTCATTCATCCATTAAATATTTATTGAGCACTAACTGAGGGATGACTCCTTCAATCAGGCACAATGAGGAGCTCAGTGTTATGTGAGAAACATGGAAGGTCCTTTGAGGACCTTCTACCTTTACCAGTGCCCCATGTGCACACACGGCGGTGTGCTGCTCTGTGGCACAGGAGTGGCAAAAGCACTCAAGGCATTAGAAACCGCTTGGTATAGTGGAAAGAGAACTGGAGAGTGACTTTCTAGGGTGAACTTTGGCATTAGCTGTGTGTCCTTAAACAGGTATTTAACTGTCTGGGACCTTATCTTCTTCACACAAACTAAGAGGGAGTTAAATTGGGTAAAAAAAAAAAAATCTGTTTCATGGTTTCAGAGGCCAGAACTAAATTCAGTTTGGAAATCTCAGGCAGACTCCCCAGAGGAATTGGTGTCTCAGCTGGGCTTTGGAAGCTAAGGTTTCAATTGGTGATAGGAATTTAAGAGTGGGGAAGGCCATGACATGCTACAGCGACAGCAATTTGGGTTTGGATCTTGAATTTGAGATATTAGGGGATGCATAGAAGTAAATGTCTATCAGCCCAGGCTGGTGTGGCTCAGTGGATTGAGTGCCGGCCTGTGAACCAAAGGGTCGCCAGCTCAATTCCCAGTCAGGGCACATGCCTGGGTTGCAGGTCAGGTCCCCAATAGGTGGTACACAAGAGGCAACCACACATTGATGCTTCTCTCCCTCTCTTTGTCCTTCCCTTCTCTGCTCTCTAAAAATACATAAATAAAATCTTTAAAAAAAAAAAGAAGTAAATGTCTATCAGACAGTTAGAAACAAAGGTCTGGAGGTAAACATTTAGAGGACAGTCAACACTGTGAGAGTTGGAGACAGGAGACAAGATGTCCACCTGACTGCTGTAGCTCGGTTGGTTGGGTGTCGTCCCACAACATGAAAGGTTGCAAGTTTGATTCCCAGTGAGGGCACATGCCTGGGTTGGGGCCTGGCACCCAGTTGGGGGTGTGGGAGAGGCAACTGGCTGGTGTTTCTCTCACACACTGATGTTTCTCTCTTTTTTCCTTCCTTCCCTCTCTCTAAAAATAAATAAATAAAAATCTTAAAAAAAAAAAAAAAAAGAGCCAAGGCCAGCCTCTGAGGAACAGCCACATGCTACACACTGAACAGCAGAACAGCCGCCTGAGGAGGAGGCAATCCGAGAGGACAGAGAAAAACAGCGCTGGCCTGATGCCTAGGAAACCACCAGGAACCTCTGCGGGAACTGCAATTTTGAGAGCAGAAGGAAGAGACGGAGTAATGGGGAAGTGATGGCTATGTGTGCAGCACCCTCACTGGAGAAGGCTAACTTTGAGAGAAGAGGGGGAAATCAGATGATGGCTAGAGGAGGAAGAAGGGCCAGACAAAAGGGTTTTTAAAATAGGGAAGATCTCTCATGCTTGTGGAAGGGAAGAAGTCAGACGAGAGAGGAGACTGATGATGCTTGATGAACTGATTTTTTTATGATATGTGTGTATGCATGTACATGTACATTCCACAGCACGTAAACTGTATCTTTTACTGGTTTACATAGTGATAAAATACAGCAGTGCCTGTTTCTCTTATACACACACCCAGTGGTTCAGAATGCCCAGAAATGCACAACAGTTCAAATATGACTTATGCACTGATCTGGCCTCAAAAGTGGGCCCTTCAAATAGCACTGTCTGCACTTGGTCACCCTCTTTGATGATGATCTAGAAGAGGCGCCTGCACAGGAAGTGTCCTGCTCCTGGGAAGCCACCAAACAGCCCTGGCTCACCCCCTGCACGTGGACACAGCTCTGTAATGATGCTGCGGTAGGCCTTCTCCAGCTCCTTCTCTTGGTGCTCAAACTCTTTGTCTCAGCAGCTGGCTTCTTGTCCAGCTTGCAGCTGGGAGGTGGGAAGGGATAAGGCCAAGGGTATGAGTAACTAAGGACAGGAGAGAGAGGAGGAGGACAGGAAAAGAGAGAAGAGATACTGCTCTGTTGAGGTAAAGAGGAAGGCAGATCAGGGAACTCCATAAATATCTAATGACTTTGACTTTAATAACTATGTCAGAGGGAAAATCATCTGCCAAGTAGAGCTGGGGGCATGAATGAGGTGGAAAAACTTGGGAACAGATGCTACACAGGGTTCTTTAGGATAGTGTTTCTCAAACTTCAGGATATGTAAGAATCATCTGGGCATCAGACTCCTAGAACCCACCTCCGGAGATTCTAATTTGTCACCACAGGTCTGGGGCGAGGAGCAAGCACCTCTGTATTTGACACAGCCCCTGGGTGGTCCCACTGAAGACAGCAGTGGGCCCCTCTGAGAAACACTATACCAGGGAGTTACTAACAGGGGAGTGGAAGGTACAGGACTACCCAAAGACCTGAGTGAAGTCGGGCGGACCAGGCAGCAGGAGGACCAACACCGTTGCGGATGATCAACCACTCTCCTCTCTCCAGAACCTCTATCTCTACCCACATTTTCATTATGTTCAAGTGTGCAAGCACGCCTAAAAATGACCCCTCTCCTGTCGGCCAACCCAAACCACAAGTTTTTTTTTTCTCCTTTCTAGGATGTTTTCCCTAGCTACTCTAGCCCACTATAAGCTATCCCACTCATGAATCTCCACTGAGTTTGAGTTTCTCAAGAGTAGAACCAAATGGATATATTTTTAAAAAATAACCTAGGAACAAGACAACATTGTTTACTCTTGCCACTTCTACTCAATATTATACAGAGAAATTAGGCAAGAAAAAAGGCAGCTGGATTGAAAAGGAAGAAGTAAAACTATCTCTACATGCAGATGACAATCTTGTATGTAGAAAAATTCTAAGAAATCCACTTAAAACCTATTTTAATCAAAGAGTTCAGCAGGTTAGAGGATACAACTGCATTTCAATATACTACAATAAAAACATCCAAAAATGAAATTAAGAAAATAATTCCATTTACAAAAGCATTAAAAAGAATAAATTTAACCAAAAAAAGTATTAGACTGGAAACTGAAAAACATCATGGAAACAAAGTAAAGACCTAAGTAAACAGAGCACTATCCCATGTTTATGGATCAGAACACTCAGTTTTGTTAAGATCTACATATTCGATGTACTTCTATCAAAATCTCAGCTGGCTTTTTTGTAGAAATTGACAAGCCTATCTTAAAAATCATAGAGAAATGCAAGGGATACAGAAGAGACAATCTTGAAAAAGAATGACAAAAGACTCACACTTCCCAATTTCAGAACTTACTAGAGTTATAGTAATCAAGACTAGCATAATGGTGACACACAGATGAATGGACCAGAATCGGTAATTCAAAAATAAATGCCTAAATTTGTGGTCAATTAATTTTTTAAAGATTTTATTTATTTATTTTTAGAGAAAGGGAAGGAGAAAGAGCAGGAGAGAAACATCAGTGTGTGGCTGCATCCTGCATGGCCCCAACCGGGGACCCGGCCTGCGACCCAGGCATGTGCCCCAACTGGGAATCAAACCGGTGACCTCCTGGTTCACAGGCTGGTGGTGCTCAATCCACTAAGCCATACCAGCCAGGGCTGTGGTCAATTAATTTTTGACTAAAGTGCTACTAAGACCATCCAATAGTCTTTTCAACAAATGGTGCTGGGAAAACTGAATATCCACATGCAAAAGAATGAATTTGGACCCCTACCTCATGTCATATACAAAGAAGTAACTCAAAATGGATCACAGACCTAAAAATGTAAGAGCTTAAACCATAAGTCTTAAAGAAAACACAGGAATAAATCTTCATGACCTGGGACTAAGTAATGGTTTCTTAGTTACTAGTTATATCATTAGATACTAGTGAAACGCAAACAAAACCACAACACACTACTTTATACCCACTAAAATAGTTATAATCAAAAGGACGAACAATAACAAGCATTGGTAAGGATGTGAAGAACTTGGAACCATCACATATTGTTGGTGGGAATATAAAGTGATAAAGCCACTTTGGAGAATAGTTTGGCAGTCCTCAAAATGTAAGGGTTACATATGACCCAGTAATTTACTAAGTAGGTACCCAAGAGAATTGAAAATAGTGTATTTCCACAGGAAATTATGGACATGAGGTGTCCACAGTGGCATTATTGAAACAGAGACAACCTAGATGATGAATGAATAAATGTGGTATATCCATGCAATGGAATATTACGTGGCAATAAAAAAGCATGAAGTAATGATACACACTACAACATAAATGTATCTTGAAAACAACATGTTAAATTGAAGCCAGTCAAAAAAAGGCCTATCTTGTATGGTTCCATTTATGCATAATGCCCATAACAGGCAAATCCACAGAGACAGAAAATAGATCAGTTGCTTCCAGGGCTGAATGGAAGTGGGAATAGGTAGTTATTGCTAATGGATACTGGGTTTCACTTGGGGTTGATGAAAATGTGCTTATATTAGCGGCGATGGCACATTTATAAATACACAAAAATCACTTTGAAAGACTTTATTTAAAAAAAATTTATTGATTATTATTGGGTGACACTGGTTAATAAAATTACGTAGGTTCCACATGTACAATTTTATAACACATCACCTGTAAACCATATTGTGTATTCACCAACCCAAGTCAAGTCTCCATCACCATTTATCCCTCCTTTACCATCCTCTACCTTCCCTCCCTCAGACCCCCTTTCCCTCTGGTAATCACCATACTGTTGTCTGTGTCTGAGGTTTTTGTTTGTTTAACCCCTTCAGCTTTTTCACCCAGTGGCCACAATCCCTCTGCCCTCTAACAGCTGTCACTGTTTTCTGTATGTATGAGTCTGCTTCTATTTTGTGTTTTTTTTTGTTCATTGGATTCCACATACAAGTGAAATCACGTAGTACTTGTCTTTCTCTGACTGACTTATTAAACTTAGCAGAATACTCTCCAGGTGATCCAGGCTGTCGCAAAGGTAAGATTTCCTGTGTGTGTGTGGTGTTTTTACGGTCAAGTATTATTTTATAGTGTAAATATATCTCAGCTTTTTTTTTTTTTTCAAATCCTCACTGGAGGACAGGCTCACTGATTTGAGAGAGACATCGATACAAGAGAAACATCAATCAGCTGATGCTCTTACATGCCCTGACTGGGGACTGAACCTGCAACCCAAGCATGTGCCCTTACCAGGGATCGAAACTGCAATGGGTTTGATGCTCTAACCAACACAGTCACCACGCTAGGGCCACAGCTTTTTTTTATCTATTCATCTACTGATAGGCACTTGGACTCCTTCCAAATTTTGACTATTGTAAATAATGCTGCAATGAACACAGGGATGCATATATTCTTTCAAATCAGTGTTTTGGGTTTCTTTGGGTATATTCTCAGAAGTGGAATTCCTGGGTCATAAGGCAGTTCCATTTTTTACTTTTTGAGGAAACTGCTTCCCACAGTGGGTGAACCAATCTGCATTCACACAGAGAGTGCATGAGCATTCCCTTTTCTCCACATCCTCGCCAACACTTATTGTTTGTTGATATACTGATGATAGCCATTCTGACAGGTGTGAGATGATACCTCATTGTGGTTTTAATTTCCATTTCTCTGATGATTAGTGACATTGAGCATCTTTACACACACACACACACACACACACACACCATCTGTATGTCCTCTTTGGAGAAGTGTCCATTCAGGCTGTTTGCCCATTTTTTAAATTGGATTCTTTGTTTTTCTGGCGTAGAGTTGTATAAGTTCTTTATAAATTTTGAATAAGAACCTCTTATCAGATGTATCATTGGCAAATACAATCTTCCACTCAGTGGGTTGTCTTTTCATTCTGTTGATGGTTTCCTTTGCTCTGCAAAAGCCTTTTAGTTTGATGTAGTCCCATTTGTTTATTTATTTTTTCACTTTTGTTTCCCTTGTCAGAGAGAGATATCAGAAAAAATACTGCAGTGAGAAAGGTCCCAGATTTTACTGCCTATGCTTTTGTCTACAATTTTTATGGTTTTGAGTATTAAAGTCTTTAATCCATTTTGAGTTCATTCTTGTGCTTAGTGGTGTAACAAGGTGGTCTAATTTCATTTCTTTGCATCTGTCTGTCCAATTTTCCCAACACCATTTATTGACTAGGCCATCTTTATCCCAATGTTTGTTCTTCCCTCCTTTGTCAAATATTAATGGACCATAAAGATGTGGATTTATTTCTAAGCTCTCTATTCTTTCCCACTGATATCTACATGTCTGTTTTCATGCCAGTACCATGCTGTTTTGATTACTGTGGACTTGTAGAATAGTTTGATATCAGGTAGCATGATTCCTCCAACTTTTTTTGTTTTTTAAAGATTTTATTTATTTATTTTTAGAGAAAGGGGATGTGAGGGAGAAAGAAAGAGAGAGAAACATCAATATATGGTTGTCTCTCATGTGGCCCCCACTGGGGACCTGGCCCACAACCCAGGCATGTGCCCTGACTGGGAATCGAACTGGCGACCCTTTGGTTCACAGCCCACACTCAATCCACTGAGCTACACCAGCCAGAGCTGATTCCTCCAACTTTTTTGCTCTTTCTCAAGATTGCTGTGGATATTCAGGGTCTTCTGCAGTACCACATAAATTTTTGGAATATTTGTTCCACTTTTGTGAAATATACAATTGGTATCTTGATAGGCATTGCAGTAAGTCTACAGATTCCTTTGGATAGTATGGACATTTTCTTATTTTCAAAAGATTTTATTTATTCACTTTCAGAGAGGGAGGAAAGGAGGGAGAAAGAAAGGGAGAGAAACATCAATGTGTGGTTGCCTTTCACATGCCCCCAACTGGGGACCTGGCCCGCAGTTCAGGCATGTGCCCTGAGTAGGAATCAAACTGGCAACCCTTTGATTTGCAGGCCAGCATGCAATCCACTGAGCTACACCAGCCAGGGCAGATAGTATGGACATTTTAATGATGTTAATTCCTCCTATCCATGAACATGGCATATGGTTCTACTTATTTGTATCTTCTTCTTTCTTCAGTGTCTTATAATTTCCCAAGTACATCCTTGGTTATATTTACTCCAAGGTTTTTTAAAAATGTAATTGTAAGTGGGATTGTTTTTTTAGCCTCCACTTCTGATAATTCATTATTGGTGCATAAAATGCAACTCACTTATTTCTTCTTCTTGTCTGATTGCTGTGGCTAGGACTTGGCAGTACTATGCTGAATAAGAGTGGTGAAAGCAGACACCCCTGTCTTGTTCATGACCTTAAGGGAAACACAGTTAGTATTTCCCCATCGAGTATGATGTTGGCTGTGGGTTTGACATACATGGCCTTTATTATGTTGAGGTATGCGCCCTCTATTCCAACTTGGCTGGGTTTTTATCATAAATATGTGCTAGACTTTATCAAATGCTTTTTCTGCATCTATTGATATAATCATGTGGTTTTTAACCTTCATTTTGTTTATGTGGTATATCACGTTTATTGATTTGAGGATATTCTATCAACCTTGCATTGGTGGAATCAAGCCCACTTGGTCATGGTGTATAATCTTTTTAATGTATTGCTGGATCCAGTTTGCTAATATTTTGATATTTTGAGGATTTTAGTATTTATGTTCATCAGGGATATTGGCCTGTAATTTTCTTTCTTTGTAGTGTTCTTCTCTGGTTTTGAAATTAGGACAATGTTGGTCTCATAAAATGAGCTTGGGAGTCTTCTCTCATCTTGAATCTTTTGCAATAGTTTGAGAAGGATAAGTATTAGTACTTCTTTGAACATTTAGTAAAATTCACCTGTGAAGCCACCCAGTCTAGGACTTTTAGTTTATTGGGAGTTTTTGGTTACTGCTTCAATTTCATTAGTTGTATCTGTCTATTCAGATTTTCTGGTTCTTCCTGATTCATTTTTGGAAGATTACATGTTTCTAAGAATTTATCCATTTCATCCAGATCGTCCAATCTGTTGGCATATAGTCGCTCGTAATATTTTCTTATAATCCCTTGTATTCCTGTGGAGTCAGATGCAACTTCTCTTTCTTTGGTTTTATTTATTTAGAGCCTCTCTTTTTCTTGATAAGTCTGATTAAAGGTTTGTCAATCTTGTTTACCTTTTCAAAGAACCAGCTCTTGGTTTCATTGCTCTTTTGTATTTTTTTAAAACTCTATTTCATTTATTTCTGTTCTCATCCTTATTATTTCCTGTCTTCTACTCACTTTAGGCTTTCTTTGTTGTTCTTTTTCTAGTTTCTTTAAGTGTAAAGTTAGATTTTTTATTTGAGATATTTCTTGTTTCTTGAGGTAGGCCTGTAATGCTATGAATTTCTCTTAGGACTGTTTTTGCTGTGTCCCATAGATTTTGGGTTGTTTTGTTCTCATTTTCATTTGTTTCAAGGTATCCTCCCCCCCCCCGCCCCCGCCCCAGGAAGCCAGGCAGAAAGGAAGGGAAGAAGATGGAGAGAAAGGCAGGAAAAGGGGGAGAGAGAGAGAGAGAGAGAGAGAGAAACATTAATTTGTTGTTTCACTTATTTATGCACTCATTGGTTGATTCTTGTATGTGCCCTGACCAAGGACCAAATCCACAACCTTGGCATATTGGAACGATGCTCTAACCAACTGAGCTACCTGGCCAGGGCTGTTTCACGGTATTTTGTGATTTCTTCCTTGATCTCATTATTAACCCATTCATTGTTTGGTAACACGTAATTAAGCTCCCACGTCTGTATTTTTCCATTTTTTTTCTTGTAATTGAGCTCTAGTTTCATATCATTAAGGTCAGAGAAGATGTTTGATATGATTTCAATCTTCTTAAATTTACTGAGACTTTTTTTGTATCCTAATATGTGGTCTAACCTAGAAAATGTTCCATGTGCACTTGAAAAGAATGTATATTGTGTTATTTTGGAGTGAAATGCTCTGTGGATATCAATTAAATCTATCTGATTTAGTATATCACTTAAGGCTACTGTTCCCTTGTTGATTTTCTGTCTGAATATCCATTGATGTTGATGGGGTGTTAAAATTCCCAACTATGGCCCTGGCAGGTGGGACTCAGTAGATTGAGTGCTGGCCAGCAAATCAAAGGGTCACCAGTCTGATTGCCAGTCAGGGCACATGCCTGGGTTGTGGGCCAGGTCCCCAGTTGGGGGGCATGCAAGAGGCAACCACACATAGATGTTTCCCCCCCTTCCTCCTTCCTCCTCTCTAAAAATAAGAAAATCTTAAAAAAAAAAAAAAAATTCCCCGACTATGTATTACTGTCAATATCTCCCTTTATGTTCATCAATGTTTGCTTTATATTGTATATTTAGGTTCTCCTATGTTGGGTGCATAAATGTTTACAATAATTATATCCTCTTATTGAATTGCTCCCTTTATCATTATGTAGTATCCTCCTTTGCCTCTTACTATAGCCTTTGTTTTCAAGTCTATTTTGTCAGATCTAAGTATTGCTATTCCAGCTTTTTCTTCTTTTCTATTTGCATAAAATATCTTCTTACATCCCTTTAAGTCTATGTGTATTTTCTGCTCTGAGGTGGGTGTCTTGTAGACAGCATATATAGGCTTTATCTTCCATCAATTCAGCTACGCCTTTGTCTTTTCACGGGGGGAATTAAGTAATTTACATTTAAAATTATTACTGAGTCCTGGCTGGTGTGGCTCAGTGGACTGGGCACCAGCCTGCAAACCAAAGGATCACCAATTCAATTTCCAATCAGAGCACATGCCTGGGTTTCAGGCCAGTTCCCCAGTAGGGGGTGCAAGAAAGGCAACCATACATTGATGTTTCTCTCCCTCTATTCCTCCCTCCCTTCCTCTCTCTCTCTAAAAGTAGAATCTTTAAAAAATATAAAATAATTACTGATAGGTACATACTTATTGCCATCATATTCTATTTTTCCTCCTTCTTTCCCCTGCTGCTTCTTTTTAAAGAAAACCCTTTAACATTTTTTGTACCACTGGTTTGGTGGCAGCACACTCCTTTAACTATTCCTTTACTAAGAAGCTCTTTATTTCTCCTTCAATTTTAAAATGAAAGCCTTGCTAGGTAAAGTCGTCTTGGTGGTAGGTCCTTGCTTTTCACTACTTTGAATATGCCATGCCAAGCCCATCTGGCCTGAAATGTTTTCATTGAGAAACCAGCTGACAGTCTTACAGGAGTTCCCTCATAGGTACCTCTCTTTCTCTTGCTGCTTTCAAGATTCTCTCTTTGCCACTTCAATCATGATAGGCCTCTTTGGGTTCATCTTGTTTGGGACTGAATCTGTGCTTTCTGGACTTGGATGACTTTTTCCTTCATCAGGTTAGAGAACTTCTCAGTCACTATTTTTCCAAATAGGTTCTTGATCCCTTGTTTTCTCTCTTGTCCCTGTGATGTGGATGTTGTTGTATTTCATGTTGTCCCAAAGGTCCCTTAAATAATCCTCATTTTTAATTTAAAAATTTATTTATTGATTTTAGAGAAAGAGAGAAACATCAATTTGTTGTTCTACCTCTTTATGCATTTCATTTGTTGTTTCTTTTTATGTGCCCTGACCAGGGATCAAACCCACAACCTTGGCATATCAGGATGATGCTCTAACCAACTGAGCTACCTGGCCGGGGATATCCTGATTTTTTAAAATTCTTTTTTTCATTTTGCTGCTCCAATTAGGTGTTTTCTGCTACCTTGTCTTCCAAATTGTTGATTCCATCCTCTGCTTCATCCAGCCTATTGTTTTATTCCTTCTAGTGTAACCTTCATTTCAGATATGCTGTCTCTTTGTTGAAGTTCTCACTAAGTTCCTTCTGCATCCTTGTAACCCTATTTTTGAACACAGTATATGGTAAATAGCTTGCCTCCACTTCATTTAGCTCTCTTTCTGGAGACTTCTCCCATTCTTTAATTTGGGGCATTTTTATTTCTCTCCCCATTTTAACTGCCTCTTTGTGTTTGTTTCTGTGTATTACTATAGCTCTGCTCTGATTCCCAGTCTTAGTGGAGCGGCCTTATGTAGTAGGTGTCCTGTGGTACCTACCCAGTGGCATAGTCTCCTTGATCACCTGATCTGGGTACTCCAGGAATGTCCTTTGTGTGGGTTATGTGGGCCCTCCTGTTGTAATTGAGTCTGGATTGCTATTGCCCCATTTGTGCGTGGGATCGACCATCTGACTGGCTGACTCTGAGGCTCAACCCCGATTACTGCATGTAAGCTGCTGTGCAGGTGCTGACTACACAAAGTGGAATTCGCTTCAGCAGGGTCTGGTGCCTGCCAAGATCTCCCTTTGGATATGCCACTCGTGACACTTACTGATCCTGCTCTCCTATTGTTTGAAGCTGGTCACTGGGTGTGTTGGTTCTGGGGTCTCTTGGGAGGGACTCTGGTACAAACCAATGTCAGATGCTGCCTGTGACTGGCCCTGGGCAACCTGATTGAAGCTACATAGTGATCCACAGTTTGTAGCTGCCTCTCCTGGGCCTGGGTGTGTGCAGGAAGAACCATGCTACACACTAAGGTTAGCTTTTACCAGCAACGGGCCCAGAGGCAGGTCAGCAAAAGTCCCAATAGAACTCAAGATCCGTCTCTGCCTGCTGGCTGCCTGAGATGCTCAGTCACTGAAAGAGCCTCTGGCAGTACTCAAGTTGCATGAGGTAGGTTCTCAGCGAGTCACCAGGTAAGGGTGAGTGGTGTTCACCAGACTGATGCAGGTTCAAACTCAGTGTCAATGCTGGGTCTCAAGCCACTCAGCAAATGTTCCATAGTATATGAAGTCTAGCTGCCCCCTGCCCGATGCTATCAGACCTTTGTGGTGTGGCAGGGTCTTAGGGGGTCGTTAGGGTGAGGCCAGCAGAGTTTTCCAGGTCTAAGCAGACCAACATTTGGCCACGTGAAGAGAGGGCTCTGCACTGGTCATCATCTGAGGGGAAAATAACCCCTTCATCCTAGAGCTACACAACTCCGTGGGTCCAAGATTCTGCTAGGAGTCAAGGGGGTGGGGCTAATAGATCTTCTGTGATGGGGAGGTGCCAGTCAGGCTTGGGAAAAGGTGGGAAGAGTGGCCCTTGCCCCAGTGCCACACCACTTGGTCTGTCCCAGATTCTCTCCAGACCTTGGCAGAGCAGCGCCACCAGGAGTTGAGCATGAAGAGTCACCTGGAGCCACCTAGAACCTGGAGGGTGAGGCTAGAGGATCTCTAGTGAGGGGTAGTCACAAGTCAGGTTCACAGAAAAGTGGGGAGAATGGCCCCCACCCCAAAGCTGCACCACTCAGTCACTGATAACCCCTGAATCTGCCCAGACCTCTACACTCTGGCCCAAGCAGCTGACTCCTCAATAGTGCATGAGCTCTACAGGGTAGGGTGGCTGGGAGTCCAGGGGAGGGAGCTATTACATTTCACCAAACTAATGACATACAGAGGGGAGTGTTCCATCTAAGAAAGATGGTGTCTGTGGTACAGGAGAATGGCACAGAGATCCTGGCAGCTGTCCCCTCAGCTCTCTTCCCAGAGCCACAAATCTCAGTCTCTCCTCACAAGACTTCAGTCTGCTCCACCCTCCCTCCACAGGTACCCTTGGTGTCCATGCTCAAGGTTTTGTGCACTGGCCCTTTAGGAGGGTGTCTGTGTCTCTAGCAGATTGCTATCTTTCTCCCCAGTAGACGGAATCCCTGCTAATTCTCAAGGCCAGATGTTACATGGGCACCTCTTTCTGGCTTTGGTGCTCTGGGCTGGGGAGCCCAGCGTGGGGTTGAGACCCCATGCTCCTCAGTTTGGGGGAACTTTTGCAGCTGAGAAAGCCCTCCAGAATCTTAGTTACTGCCCTGGGAGTGCGGCCAGTCCTCTTTGCATCTC
This sequence comes from Tonatia bakeri, assembly GCA_004024845.1. NCBI lineage: Eukaryota > Metazoa > Chordata > Mammalia > Chiroptera > Phyllostomidae > Tonatia > Tonatia bakeri. The sequence goes on from PVIA01005591.1 coordinate 44,972, forward strand.
TGTCCTTCCTACCAGTATCAATGTGGCTTCTTCTGTAAATCCTCATTATAAGACTTCTAAAATACTTTAAAAGATTGAATTTGGAGGAATGTGAATTATATATCAATAAAGCTGTTATTAATAATAATCCTGAAGGTAGTTAAAAGGGACAAATTTCCAGTTATAAAATAAGCCACAGGGATATAATAGTTATACAACATGGCAACCATAGTTAACACTACTATATTGCATATTTGAAAACTGCTGAGAGTAAATCTTAAAGGTTATCAAAAGAAAATAAAAATTCTGTATGTATGGTGATGGATATTAACTGAACTTAATGCGGTGATCATTTCCCATATATGTCAAGTCGTTGTATTGTACACCTGAACCTAATATAATGTATGCCAATTATACCTCAATAAGCCCTGGCCAGGTAGCTTAGCTGGTTAGAGTGTCATCCCGATATGCCAAGGTTGCAGGTTTGATCCCTGGTCAGGGCACATAACAAGAATCAAACAATGAATGCATAAATAAGTGGAACAACAAACTGCTGTTTCTCAGTCTCTCTCTCTGCCCCTCCTCCCTCCCTCTCCCTCTAACATCAATTAAAAAATTATACCTCAATAAAAAAATAATAACCACAAGAATACCCCCCATAGTAGTCAATGAATTATTCTTAATTAATGACAGTTTCCACTCAAGAAAGCTACCTCGCTAACATGAAGGAAGCTCTCAGAGTGCTTCTTGTCTAACAACACAGATTAGAAGAAGTCCTGAGACAAACAAAGAAAATGATGAAATACAACCATTTTTGTGATGAAGAGTGAGGCAACTTGGTTTCCATTCTTGGCTCTGCTGTGAACAGACTGAGTGTTTGGGGGCAAGTCACTGAATCTCCCAATAAGATAGGAAAACTTTCCAGTTCTAACTCTATGATTCTAAAAGCTCAAGTCACAACACCATGAAGCTGCCAACCTACGTATCCTTACTCTTAGCTAGGAGCTGTGTGAGACTCAGACATACGGTGGATAAAATGGGGCAGTACCTGCCGTAAGAGCGCTTACAGTCTGATGTGGGAGGCAGGCATCAAACAACTCAACAATTAAGTGTTTAATTATAACTGTGGTACACCTTCCATGCTATGGGGAAGTACTGGGTGCTAAGAGAACAAGCTTGACCAAGTCTGAGGAATCAGGGAAAGGCTCACTCTGGGGCCTAAAGGCAATCCCAGTACTACCCTCCTCTGAGCAATGAATGCTATCACCTGCCCCACCCTTGCAGGCCTTATCCGTGCTACCTTATGAACTCTCCCAGGTTATCTCAGAGATAGTTCTCATTGCCCACCCTCCCTGAATCCCCTTAATCATCAAATAGGTAGCAATTTTTGAGCATTTTTTTTCTGGTACTACTGAGCGCTTTAGAGTATAATCTCATAACAAACTTTGAGGTAGATGCTGATGGTAGGCATATTCATTTCACAGGTGAAGAAAGTTTAGAGCAATTAAATGACTTATCCAGAGTTACACATAGCCAGGAAGTGGTGGAGCCAAGGTGTGACCTCAAAAATTTGACTCCGGTGCCTGTGTTGCCCTGCTCACAGCTCCTGTTGTCTAAGGCACCATGTTTCCAACCAGTTGGTCCCTTTGTTGCCCTGGCCAGAGCTCATAAGTATAGGAAAAGGGTTCCTGACCCAAGGGTAGCCAATCTAAGAATAAAAAAATTTCTTCCTCAGCCCTTCCAACTAAAACCCGGAGGGAAGATGTCAGGAGCACACAGAGAGTCAGGGCTGGAGAGCCCACCGTTACCGCAGGTAAAGGAGAGCTGAGAACAAAGCAGAGTGCAGGGAGATGGACGCAGGAGAGACTGATTTGTTCTGGCCATTCCCTGACGTTACTGTGAATCCAGAACTACCTGCAGTTCCCATTCCAAGGGACTGTCTGTGGGCGGTTCTTGTGCTTGGATGCCAACGAGATTCTGGGCCTTAAAGCAGATGAAAATTGACACTGACAGCCAGCACTGTTCTAAGAGCTTCACACGTACCAATCAATTACTTTAATGCCACAAAGCTCCATGACATTGATACTACTATTAGTCTCACTTTACAGATGAGGAAACTGAGGCTCAGTGAAGGTAAGTAACTTGTCCAAAGTCAAACCGCTCACTATGTGGCAGAGCCAGGATCTGAACGCTGGTAGCCGGGCTCCAGGGCCTATGCTGCAATCTCCCCTTTATCTGACATAACTCAAGCAGGTTCCTTGCAATCAAACAAGCCAGAGCACAACATCCCTATTTAACTTTTCACATGATTATGTCTCAACTCCCCAAGCAGAACAGAAGCTCTTTAAGGACAGGAACCTAGTAAGCATAGGAGCCAGGTGGTACCTGGGTACTACACAGTATGAGTAATGCAAACTTGTGCTGATATGAATGAAAAATAACAGAAGTTCACTATCTGTGCAGCTTGAAATCTGTGCCACACACAAACTCCTTTTGTTGTACAGTAAGCATGTGGAATAATGGCCTGTGGCTGCTTTCTTGCACTCACTACAGCTGATGTTACTCAGCATTTCTTATCCTCCACATTTTAGAGACAGTAAAACTTTATAAAGCACTCTGCTGATGTGGAGGCTGTGGATGGCATCATGAAGAGTGTTGGAATCAATGATTGAAGGGTGGGGCTCTGAGACAATTGACAGAACCAATCTGCCCCCTGCACCATGCAGGTCAAAACCAGCCAGTAATGTGTTACATGGCACTGTGCTTTACATTGTATAATATCATTTATGATTTATAATATACACATTCAGATATTAATAGACAGCAATGGTATTAACTGCAAAAAAGCTCCAGGTTGACTCCATGTGCAATGTGTAATACAAGGACCATGTTTCACACTCATTTAAACCTGCCACAAACATGGTAGGCAGCTCATTCAGGATGCTACCATTTCACGATTCAGGAAAGGGCCCATCGCCTCTTCTTATTTTCCTCACAGCACCAAGTATGTTTCTGAGGGTGTGTGAGGTACTCAGATGCTTGTTGCTTTAAGGTTTATATGCCAGACAGAACAAGGTAGAGATGGATCTGGTTAAGGAAAGCTTTCTTGGAGAAGGTGAGGTTAAAGAGCCAGAGGGAGAAAAGAGGCACCAAGCTGGGTGGGTAAAGAGGAGACAGCCTGAGGGGGGGGCAAGGGGGCAGAAAGAGACGAGTTGTCCCTTTAGACTTTTCTCTGTCTTAAATTCCCCTCAGCTGTAGCCCGAGGACTTCTGGAAGGTACTGCCTTATGCTTCAGAATCTCCCCAGCACATGCTAAGCACTCAACAGTGTCTTGACCCTCCCCTTCAGGTGTAAACTGAAGGCCAGTTTACACCTTCATCAAGGGCTGGCCAGGAAAGAGCTGGACACAAACTGGCCTTGGGTGCTTTCTTCCTCGCTCTGCCAACCTTCAAGGCGCTCGCTGGATCCCTCTCACAGCTCCTATTAGGAGGGAGAACTATAGGGAAATGGCGAGCACGGCCCTGACAAACAGCAAGGCAGTTAGTCTGAAGCCTGGGGCCTAGTGTCAACTGGCATTTTCCTTTCCCTTCCCTGAAACCAAAAGTCATTTTAAGGCAGTAGTAGGACAGATTGAGATTAGGTGAAAAATAAAAACTGTGCCTATTTCCAAGAGAAAATGCAAAGAAGTGTATGCATCAATTGTTTCAGGACCAAATCACAGTCCAGTTCAGAGGCCGGGATGGAGAAGGCGGGTGGATACTGCCTGAAGCTTGAGGATGAGGGAACAGTAACAGAAGGTTGTGGGACAACGGAAAGAGAGAAGGAGGAAACCCCTGTTACTCCCTCACAATTAGCATGTGACTGGCCAGAAATGTACCAGAGAGATCCAGAGTCACAGTGAAACCTAGGATGAAAGGGGTGGGGGACAGAAGGGCAAAAGGAGGCAGGCACCTTAGGTTTGGGTCACACTTCTCGGAAGTGGCCCAGAGCTGCCAGACTAGAACCCTGGCTTCAGTCCTGGTCCACTAACAGTACCTCCTCCAACAATGTGCCTCATCCCAGGGCACTTCAGATTGCCATCTCCAAACAGCGAGAGTCAGGCACGAGAAGGTAATTTGTAATTTCACAGTGTCTGCTCTGCATGTAGATGAAATCTCCTGAGGGGTAAGGGTTGTTTTTTTGTTTTGGAAGTACTTTAACAAAAGCAAACTATTTACTATCAATATTAGCTGTCATCTTTTTGAAATGCCTGTCCAAAAATGCCTTCTTAAACCCTGGCTCTACCTTCTAGGAGCTTCTAAGTCAGATGTCAATACAGAAAATTAACATGTTGAGAAGGGTGACGTGCTCTAACACACGGGGTAAAACTGCTTGTGAGGCAGGTGAAGAAGCTGGTAAGACAGGAAAATGTATCCCCTACTTTTGTGTTGAGTCTTATAATTATAGAATTTCAGAGCTGGAAGGGTCCATCCATGAAGAATTCCAAGAGATTCTAGGAGGCTCCTAGAATGGCAGGAAGAATTAGAACCATAGAGCCTGGCAAAAGGCTACAAGTCTTTGGGAAAGAGATGAGGGAAGGACTGGTCTCTCCTGTGCTTCAGGCCCAGCAGTGATCATTCACGAAATATGTCCTGGCAGGCCCTGCTGCCATACTAGTGCCATTCCTATACCCAGGCAAGGTGCCATCCTATCCCCAACAGGGAAGCAGCGCCAGGAGGTGGGCTGCTTTGGGGTGTGAGGGGATACGAGGACAGGGGCTGGGGGAGGGGGCCACAGACCCATTTCCTACCACAGGAGACAAGCCAGGCCCACTCCTACTGCCAAGCACACCAGGACTCCATAGAGGATGTCCGACTCAGAGAAACCTGTGACAGAGACAAACAGACTGGGGGTGGGGGGGGGGGGAGAATGGCTGGGCCACTAGGGAAAGAGAATGAGAACTTGTGATCTGCAGGGGGAACCCAGAGCTGGCATAAGGGAGACCAAGACAAACAACTCTCTTACCCTTGAACAGCAGGGCTGCCAAGGCCTGTGGAGCCTCTATCTATCTGGTATTGAGACTGAGCTGGGCTGAGAGTCCAGAAGAAAACAATGGGCCTGTTTTCCTGAGCTCTTCCTGTGACCCAGAAGGCCCACACGAAGAGGAAAAGGGAGGCAAAGGCAGTGTGGTAGCAGTGGGGTACCAAGACACAGCCTAGGAGAAGGGGCCTTCCACCTCTCAGAAGCTCATCAGCAGCCGCAAAGCCACACCCAAAACCCCAATAATCTAAGTGTTAAAACAGTGAAAGCTATGCAAATGGAGTTTTAAACCCCACCCCCTAGTCCTACCACCTAGCAGGTTACTAAGCATAAACCCCTTCTACCAGAGATATTCTGAAGCCACCACCAGGGAGGGTAAAAGGGCTTGTGAGAAGAGGGGCAGAGGCAGGGTTGCTCCAACAGTTCAAGTCCCACAGGGCACAGGCCTTCCTCTGTAGTGGCAGAGACAGGAAGTCCGGGGAGTATTCTGGTGGGTGGGGGACACTTAGATATCCTTCAATTAGCTATGAGTAGCTACAGGATATGTGTGCGTGTGTGTACATGATAAAAAAAAATACAGGAGGGTGCGTGAGAAAGAAAGTATGTGTGTGTAAGAAGGAAAAAATGGGAGTGGATGTGTGGACTGGGGGTAGGGAAGTGGCAGGAAAAGTTTCATTATGTCACCTCTTCCTCCCTACCCAAGCAGAGAAACCAGACACAGCACCAAAGACCCAACTGGTCCAGAGGCCCGCCTTTCTCAACAGGGCGTGGTCCTCCAAGGCCTGAGTCAGTGTCCGTCTACCCCAAGGCAACCAGGGGAAGTGTGTCAATGGCCTCCGTTTCCACCCCACAGGGCTCGGTGTGGAAAGCAGGCCCAAAGCCAAAGCATGAAACAGATGAGATACTCCTGTGGTGAGAAAGGACATGAGGGAGGAGGGAAACATCAGAGCACCTCTTCACTGAGCCAACAAACTGGAAGAGAGAGCCAAAGGAAGATTAAAACCCTCATCAATGCCCCACTGCCCGTCCTGTCCAATAATGAACTGGGCTGTAACAGAACCTCCGGAAAGCTCCTTCTCCCACTTTTATCACTCTGCAAAACTGACTCTCCACTGTGCTCCGGGCTAACCCTACCTCTCACATGTGGACCTGAATTGGATCCTTTTATTCTGGTTCCACAAAGTGAAGTACTAGTCCTTTGTCTATTGACTGTGACACGTGTCTAAAGTATGTTTATGGGAATGCAGTGCGGGAGGGGAGGAAATCGAGTGTGCTCCGGGAGCAGTAGTTTTTAAGCCACCCCTCCCCAGTCTCTACACCAGTACACACACGTGAACATGAACCCACACTCTTGCAGATACACGCAGAGGCAAAATCAAGTTCAGACATGAGACATACATGAACACGAATACCATTCTAATTAGAAACCAGTTAGAGCGGAGGGGGCACTGCCTCAGCAAGGAGGGTGGGAGCAGTTCGCCTCCGTGCCTCCACGCCCAGGGTCAGGGGCCCAGGGCTGGCAGTGCTGTGCCCAGACCAGAGGCCTTTAGGGCTGCAGACGCCTGCAGGCAGCACATGGGAGCTGGCACGTGGAAGGAGCTAGAGGAGAGAAATCTTTGGAGAGTGCAAAGGAGAGAAAGTCAGGCAGAGGGGGAGGGAGGGGAAGAGAAGATGGACCAGAATTCAAGCAGCTTTGGCTGGCTCTGAAATGGCCGCAGGCAAAGCAGGAGACAGATGGTCTCTTCCTGATGCTGAGATGGAGAAGTGGGGAAAGGGAAAAGGAAAAAATAAATATCATCACAGTCAGAAATTTAAAAATAAACCAAAAAGCCTAAAAGATAAACAGCTTGCTTCTGAAGGTCCGCCTGCCTCCAGAGCCTTCTAAGGGAAAACAGAACCACAGGCCCAGGGGAGCGACCCCCGGCCCTCAGGTCTGAGGGCTGCTGGGGTCCGTTCTGGCCACCCCTGCCCAGAGCTGGAAGATCCTGCACAGTCTTGTAGGCAGCAGAGGTAGTACCTTCTCTTCTCCTCTCCAACACTCACTTCCCAAGTCTCAGCTTTTTAAGGTTTTTACTTTTAAAACATTATAAGCTATCGGAGCAATCTGATCTTTCTGCAGCCAGCAGAATCGGTTTCATCACCTCATGGTTGCTGTCACTGCTGCCATCACCCAGTAGCCCAGCACCTGACAATCTACAAGGCGCCTTCGCAGTCATCATCTCGTTTGCACTCCACACCTGTAGTGTAGGGAGGCCAGCTGGAAATTATTACTCCATCTCACAGACGAAAAAGTCAAGGCTCTGAGAAGTTAAATGTATTCAGTATGTCAAGGTGAAGCTAGAACTGAAGCCTGTTTAGTCTGATGGCAAATCCGAGGAGGCTTCCCATGATCCATCTCCTGGCTTTGTCCACTAGATTCCATTTGCATCCATGGGCCAAAGAGGTTCTTCCACAGGCTCATATCTGAGTGACTTAAAGCTGATTATCCCAGGGACAGCTTACCTGGAGCTCTGCCAGCTCCCACCTTGGGGTCATTTTCTTTCTTGCTAGGTTGGGGACGAGGCCAAGGGGCAAGAGCACCACACTCTACTTAGTTTCTTTCAGTTCTTCCCCTGTGCCATGCCCTTTCTCACTTCCGGGTCTTGGCACATGCTGCTTACTCTTCCAAACACACCATTCCCCTCTTTCCCTGTGTGTCCCACACCCATCCTTCCAGGCCTCAATGCAGACATCACCTCCTTCAGGAAGTTTCCCTGACTACACACAGTCCTGTGTACTCCCCCTCTCATGGCAGTTTTTGATTGATTGATTGTCTCCTCAGCTAGACTAAGTTCTTGTGGCCAGGGCCACATTCAATACCTGTCGGCTGAATGTATATATACAAACATAAGAAACCTGGTATTATCTAGGAAAACCTTTCCCTTTCCTTAATACAATGGTGTCTAACACTGGTTTAGGGTTTACTTTCATTCTTTCAAAATAATCCATGAATATTCACTTTAAAGCAACGTACTAAAGTAGTTACTAAAACTGAATCCTTTTTGTTGTGGAATTGTGCACCTAAAACCTGTACCATTTTGCTAACCAGTGACACCCAATAAATTCAATAAAAATGAATGAGTGAGTGAATGAATGAATGAATAAAATGAAATAAAAGTGAATCGTCTTTTTTGCCATGTGAATCATAATATAAATCCATATATAAAGCCTTATATAAGTATATAAAGCCATAATTTATATACTTGGTAAATATGTATCATTAGAAAGTGGACTTTCTTAAAGCAGGGAATTCTTATATAGTTGGCAAAACCCAATGGGAACATTAATAAGGACCCGAAGACTGTAAGGAAGCTACCTGGCAAGAACAGATAAAGGGAAGGCTTCCTGGAGGAGAAAGGAGCTAAAATTATTCTGGAAATGAGAAAGCAGTGGGCAGAGGCTGGGTTCGGTGAGGACAGAAGGTGATCCCTCTGAGGACAACTTACAGGAAGGGTCAAAATTTTAAGAGGATAATTCAAGGATAGATTTTTTTTTCTTGTTTTTAGCAGAAAGCAAGCCAGGAGTGTAGTAAAATGAAATGATAAGGAATGGTTAGTGTTTATACTTCAAGGATCGGAAAGCCTAGACAGTGGTTCTAATTCCTTCGTGTAATTTAGGTGAATCAGCAAATTACTTACACTCTCAGAGTTTCTTTTCCTGATCTACCCAATCCCATCTCACAAGAATTCATGGATGTAAAACAGTTTGAAATCCATCAAGTGCTACAAATTTGCATAGTCATTATGAAGAGACTGCCTCCCACAGAGCAAGGGAAAACTGTCAAACCTAAATGTCCATCAGTGATGAATGGATAGAGTATGGTACATCCACAATGAAATGCTGCTAGGCCATAAAAAGGATAAAATATTGCCATTTACAACAACATGGACAGATCTTGAGGTTATACTAAACGAAATAAAGAGAAAAAAACAAAAACTGTATGTTTTCACTCATACGTGGAATATAAGACAAAAAGGAAACAAACAAACTAAAAACAAGCTCAGAGATACAGACAACAGATTTTGGTGGTATTCAGGGGAAGGGTAGTTGGGGAGGGCAAAATGGGTGAAGGGGGTCAAATATACATCGCCAGCTGGAAACTAGACTTTTGGTGGTGAGCATGCTATAGTGTATACAAATATCAAATTATAATGTCATATACCACCTGAAACTTATATAATGTTATTAGCCAATGTTATCCCAATTAAAAAAACAAAAGACATTCACATGTTTAAAAAAAAGAGGAGGGATTTACTAATAAGCCCAGTGGTGTCACTGGAAGTTAGAGTGAAGAAGTGGCAGCTCGGGAGAAAGGAAACAAGATGAAAAAGTAGAATTGAGAGAGGGGTGGGTGAAAGAGAAGGGAAAGAAAAAGAGCTATGGCCTGGAAGTAGGGCTGAAAGGGGCAGGGAGGAGTGGGGTCCCTGGGAAGTGACACCAGGGCGAACAAGAAAAGGCAGAGTATGGAAGCAAGAAGAGGCAGGCAGGGAAGGGGGAAGACATCGAGCTCGTTCAGGCTGGCAGACACCAAGTTCACGGAGGAGGACAACAATAATCAGGGGCTGGATAATAATAAGGCTCCTTATTGCTGGTTTTTAATTGTAGCACAAACAAATCATTATACCTCATTGCCAACCTCCTCCTGTGCAAGTCAGGTGTCCAGAAATCCAAGGCAAGAGACTGGGGAAGCTTTACAACGAAGGAAACCCATGACATGTGTTACCCCTGTATTGCTTCTAATTCCAGACGGGAGGCCAACCAGCCACCATGAGAGAGAACTTAGAAGAGAATGCTATGAAAGACAAGACGACCGTGAGAACAGAACATGGAAGGAAGGGTAGAGAGCACAAAGATGAGTCATTTGGCAGAAAAGCAGGTACAGAATGGGGCTAGCAGGGAGGGAGAGGGAGAGTTGTCAGAATCACAAACTTAGAAAGCAAGACCAGGGTTAGTCTCCAAAGGGTAGAGACCAGATATTCTCTGGCTACACCAAGGAACAACTCAGAATAAATTATAGCCCAAGGATGTGGGTGAGACAGGAGGAACTTCCTGACCAGCAGGACAGAGTAAATATGCTCAGCCAACTTTTCACCGGGGCCATCTCTCCTTTCTCTAAGAAACCTTCCCTGCCTGCATTCACATCAACTCTAGGACCCAGTACACCAGTTCAAATAGCCAGTGTCTGCTGGATACTAGGGCTGTGGCAACGAACAACATAGAAATGGTCCCTTCCTTCATGGAGTTTACAGGAAGCAGACATTAAGGACATGATGACACAATTACACAATCCAACTATGATAGACTATGAAGAAACAAATACAGAGCACCAGAAAGATTAAAGGGAGGTCAAAATGGGAGAGGGGAACCAGACAGGCCTGCTGGGGATGTGATATTGAAGCTGAGACCAAAAGGACAACAGTTAAGCAAGCAAAGGTCAGGAAGTAGGGAAGGCCCAGATTTCTGAGGCAGGAAAGAATCCTAAATCTCCAGGCAAGGCTTTGAGAGGAGCCCAGAGGCCCTAGCCACTTAGCCAAGAATCTGTGCCTTTTGACTTTTGACAAAGCGAATGTCCTCTCACATGAGAACACATCAGAGCCCTGGATGCTGTGGCTCAGTGGACTGAGCTTGGGCTGTGAGCCAGGGGGTTGCCGGGTTCGATTCCCAGGTCAGCACACATGACTGGGTTGGGGCCAGTCCCCGGTGGAGGGCACATGGAGGGCAGCCATGCATTGATATTTCTCTTCCTCTCTTTCTCCTTCCCTTCCCTTCTTTCTAAAAATAAATAAGATCTTAAAAAAAAAAAAAAGAACACATCAGAATGTTCCCAAGGGTGAGGCACAGGCTTTTCCCCTGAGGCTCCATGCTTCCTCTAGGGTGGGTCCAGAGAGCCTTTACACAAAAGAGTAAGGGTAAGCAGGGCCAGAGTGACTGCCTAGCTACTTCTGGAATTCCTGACTCAGGGGGCAGGACAAACAGGAGTTTCAAGTTCAGGTATTAGATTTTGAAGTTGCTCTTTCTTCCAGCTAAGCTGGAAGACTTTCAGATGTTGGAAGACTCTAGAGCAGAGAAAGGGAAGCCAGACTCATGAAATTCTATGCCCACACCTAGGGGCTCAGTGACTCACCCACCCACAGCCATTAAGATAGAACTCAATAGACTGGGTGGTTTTCTCTTTCCCAAACAAAACACAGGAGGAGAGGAATATTAACAGAACCCCAGGAGACACCCTTTCTGGGCACTTTCCTTCATAAAAGAAATGAGGCAGCTACCACCTATCTAATAAGCAATTACCAGACCCACACTTTTATTTAATCCTCGCAACAGCCCTGTTAGGTGGGTCTTGTTGTCCTCACTTGACAAATGATGAAAATGAGGCACAGGGGTAGGAAGGACCTTATCAGAGGTCACACATTAAATGAGAGAACTGGGATTTGAATTAAAGCTCATCTCCAAGGGCTATGCTTTTGGGGGTGAGTGATGACAGGGAAGGTCCTATCCTTCTGGCCCCTTCCTACCTTTAAAACTGAAGTAAAAAGTCTCTTTCTTCCCACATCAACCCTCACGTGGTCTGACTCCTCCCCACGGGGCAGTAGGGGCTCGGAACAGTCTCTGGAGCGCACATATTCTGAAGCTCACATTCAAAACAGTCCTTCAGACTCCTTTTCTGAAACTTCCCCTTTTTTAAAAACTGATTTTTAATGAGAGAGGAAGGGGAAGAGAGAGAGAAGAGAATAAAAGAGAAGCAAAGCAAAACACTGATTTGTTGTTCTACTTATTTGTGCATTCATCGGCTGATTCTTAGACGTTCCCAGACTGGACATCGAACCTGAAACCTTGGTGTATCAGGATAACACTCTAACCAACTGAGCTACCCAGCCAGGGCCTGAACCTTCCCTTTTTCTTGTGTCCTTCCCAGATGCCCAGTCTCACACCCCAAGTTTACCACCACAGTGAGATCTTCACACAGTAGGCGCTGCTGTTTCCCAGACCAGCTCAGAGACATCATCCTCAGCTACCCAACCCTGACCAGCCTTCCCCCTCAATACCATTTTTTTCAGCTCCTCCCCTGTCAGCTTCATACCCCATAAGTGCACCTTCCTTACATAAGCTACATGGCAAATCACACATCTGATATTCAGATGTTTAAGTCAGTGTTGTGAATAGAGTGTCCTACACAGCAGGCACTCAAAGATTTTCAGGAAAGGAGGGAAAAAAGAAGGCAGGAGTGGACTCCTGGGTCTAGAAAAGCCTAAGGGTCCATCTGGTCCAGTAGTTCTGGAAGGAACTCTGCATCAGATCACCTGGGACAACACAAACACCAGGGCCCCACCCTGAATGACTGAATCACATCCAGGGCAAGGCCTGGGTACGTACTTATGTAGGTTAAAAAGCTACCCAGGTGATTCTGATTGAGCCTGTGGTGAAGAGTCATTGTTCTCATCCTCCCCTTTTGCAAGTGAGGAAACCAAGTCCTGGAGAAATGACACTCATCCTGTAAACTAGAGATGGGACTGAAACTAGAACCAGGTCTCCCAGGTCCCAATGCCACACTCACTCCATGTATCACATTGCTTAAGCTCCAATAGCCCCTCCAGTCAGTAGGCCTCCAGCTGGGAGCTCTCTGAAGATGGTCAATTTCCCCCAGTCTGAGGAACGGAAGGGGCCAGGGGAGGGGATCCAGAAAGTAGCTGGGCACTCATTCTGCGCATACCTCATCTGCACAGAATGCACCTTGGACCTCGGGCTGACCAAACACATGGGAGCCCTTTGTCTCTGGTGAGGACTGTGCAATATAGCAGAGTGCAAGTCAGACCTAACCAGCTCTGAGACCCTGAACTACTGCTGGCACCTTAAAAATGTAAGATGAATAATTTCACTTTTATGTGGAATCTAATGAACAAAATAAACTAATGAACAAAATGGAGGCATGGACATATAGAACAGACCTGACAGTTATCAGAAGAGAGGGGGGCTGGGGAACTGGATGAAAGAAGGTAAAGGGATTAAGCAAAAATACATATACACAAATAACACATAGCCCTGGCTGGTGTGGCTCAGTTGCTCAGAGCATCATTCCATACATCGAAAGGTCTCGGGTTTGATTTCTGATCAGGGCACAGGCCTAGGTTGCAGGTTTGGTCCCCAGTCAGGGTGCATACGAGAGGCAACTGACTGACGTTTCTCTCTCACATCGATGATTCTTTCCCTCCCTTTCCCTCTCTCTAAAATCAATAAGCATGTATTGATTTAAATCCTCAGGTAAGGATTTAAAAAATCAAAACAAAACACACGTAGAAATAGACAACACTGTGGTGACAGCCAGAGGGAAGAGGGGGTGGGGAGGAAGGCAGAGGTGGGCAAAGTGCGGGGAATGGGGATGGAAAGAGACTTTGTGTGGGGCAATGGGCACATGATGCAGTGTGCAGATGATGTTTTATTGAATTGTACACTTAAAACCTGTATGGTTTTGCGAGCCAATATCAAGCAATAAATTGTATAAATGAATGAATGAATGAATGAATGAATGAATGAATCTAAGATGGCCCATGGATACTCTGTTTTAAATACAGGCACTGAAATCACTTTTTACTTTCATTAGTACTGGTAATAATCACACACAGGCAGTGCATAATGCCATACTGTAGGATAACACCTAAGGAATGCAGTGTTTCTAGGAGCGAGGAAGAGGAACGTTAATTCATTCAAACTTTGAACACCAGAGTTTGGTAAAACAGGCAACCCCAATTCACACCATAACTACCATTCCGTAAGTGCACCTTCCTTACATAAACTACATGGCAAATCACACATCTAATATTCAGATGTTTAAGTCAGTGTTGTGAACAGAGTGTCCCACATAGTAGGCATTCAAAGATGTTTAGGTTCAATCTAAGAGAAAAGTAGGCTTTAGTTTGCAATGAGAGGGACTGTGGTGTGAAGGGCCATGCAGTACTGGGTAGACCCTGCAGAAGAGAATGCTAAATATGTGCAGCCTCCTTTGTGGTGCATAGAAGACAGGGACAAACACTTCAAGTCCTTCAACTGTCCCTCAGTCCTTGGGATCCAACACAAGAAGTGGTGATCTAGGACCGAGCCCTGATCAGGGGGTCCTAAGTTGTCACAGCCTTCCTACCAGCTCAAGGTCACTGTGGCCTGGAGTTTGACCTGTAAGACCCGCCTCTCTACAACATGGGGCTCTCCTGCTTTCCTGGGTTGGTGGGTGACTTGAGCGCCAAGTCTATCTCTCCTTCCCCAAGATGGTCAAAACTATGAACAGTAAAATGACAACAAACAAAAAGTGCAGAAGGGGAGGGAGGAGAATGTGGGAAAAGGTACAGAGAATAAGAAGCACAAATGGTAGGTACAAAATAGACAGGGGGAGGTTAAGAACAGTATGGGAAATGGAGAAGCCAAAGAACGTATATGTATGATCCATGGGCATGAACCAAGCGGGGGGTGTTGGTGGAAGGGGCTGCAGGGTGGAGGGGAATAAACAGTGGAAAATGGGACAGTTGTTTAGCATAATCAATTATATATATATATATATGAAATCTAACTCAATTCTAGGTCATGCTTTGGGTCTAGACACTATAGAGGGATACGGAGCCTGACCCAACTCTAAAATGTGCAGGCTTGAAGGTCAGAAGGGAACATCAAGGGGGCCTAAAAGGCTACCTACCCATGGTTTCCCCAAAACATCCTTAGCAGTTAACCACCTCCTTCCACACATAAGAATTTAGGCCTTTCCCATTACCCATCATCCCACAGGAGAGAAGCATCCAAGCTCACACTGCTTGATATTAAAAACCTATTCTGCCTTTACTCGATGTTACCTACAGGTGAGCTTTTGCAACCTAGAATGGTTCCCAACTATACATGAATACGTGTGTGTTTAATAAAGCTTCCAGCCAGAGATGTACCACTGGCTACCCCTTGGAAAGGTAGAACGCAGGAAGGACAGAGACTCGACCAGCACCTAGGTAGTCATCGAACAGTGATTCTTTTCTACTGCCAGGGAGAAGTCCTGCTAGCACGTATAGGCCTCATACACAAATGCAGAAGGGCTACTACATTTTTTGTTATCTTCATCTCCTAAATGACCTTCTTTCCAACTTCCTCTAGTACCTACCCACCAGACCGCTGGGATGAGAAGAGCTGACAATAAGCAAGATGACGAATGTAGCACAACAGAACCAGAACACAAGTCACAGATGGGAGATGGCAAAGGAGCTGAGCAAGGAAGACAAACCCTTGACTTCTTCCCACTGCTTAATCCTCCCGTGATTCCATGCAGCCATTTCATTTAAAATCCCTCTCAGAGGCCAATCACCTGGCAATGGAACCAGGAGGGGTAGGGAGTATTCTGGGTTGGCTGATGACACATGGACTTCCGAGACAGGTCACATCGTCTGACTCAACAAATATTAAGCACCTGTCACGTCAGGCCCTCTGCTCAACTCTGCACACACAAAAGGGAGGAGACGTGGAATGGTGGTTGCCAAGGGCTGGAGGAGCAGAGAATGGAGAGGCTGTGTGTAAGGAGTGCAGTGGGTTTGGGATGATGAAAAGTGCTGGAGACGGATGGTGGTGACAGCTGTACAACAATGTGAGTGTATGTAATGTCACTGAATTGTACACTTAAAAATGGTTAAAATAGAAAATATTATGTTGTATATATTTAACCATAATAAAATATATTTCTTTTTTTTCTTTAAGGAGGGTGAGACAACCTTTTCCTCGTCCTTCTCAAGAGGCCTTCTTCTGAATCATTCAACAGCTCTCTCTCCTCCAGTGTAAATCTGAATTCTTTCACATGTCTTTCCTTTCCTGTCATCAAAGTGCTCTGCCAGGCAGCCCAACAACCAGAAATCTCTCAGTTCTGGACACGGGCCCCAGCACATGCCCACCAATGCCAAGCCTCCAGCAGCCCTCAACCGCTCAGGCTAAAGTCATGTACTCCCTCTTCTCAGAAAATGCCCCATGTATATGAATAAAACCTGCCTTCTACCAACACACAGATCTAGAGCACATGCTCTTGGAAGGCCAAAACTACTTCTCACGCAGGCTGTCTCCAATCCATGAAACAAGCCTTATTCCAAGTCTCCAAATACCACAGCAACATGGATGGTGTGGCCTACTTACGCCCACAAAGCCTGTTTGCCACAGGTCACATATTTAGAATGAACGGAGGAGCAAACAATGTTACTCAAAGTACACAGTCTAGACGGGGGTGTCCAACCTGCGGCCCAACACAAAAACGTAAATTTACTTAAAACATTATGAGATTATTTTGTGATTATGTGTCATAATGTATTTAATGTGTGGCCTAAGACAATTCTTATTCTTCCAGCAGAGATGCCAAAAGGTTGGACATCCCTGGACGTCGGTTACACAGCGTCCTTCCCTCAATGAGGACCTGTACCTGTATCGTGACCCCTGAGAGCAGGCCACCAGCAGCAAGGGGTGACCAGCTCAGGTTCTGGAGTCTGAGTCTGAACTTTGGCTCTGCCACTTACTGGCTGTACAACCTTAGGCCTGTTATTTAACTCCCAAGTTCTATAAGCCTTGATTTCTTCATCTTGGAAGTGAGGATAATGTCATCTCACTCAAAAGTTACTGTGAGAGACAATGAGATTACGTAAGGAGAGAGCCTACTGCTAATAAGTGTTTGTCATTACCCCCACTCCAATCCCAAAATCCCTTCTGAAACGAATACATATTAAAATGCAAATGACCTGTATCAGAGCAATCTGTGCTCTGAACTGAAGGAAAAGAAGGGCTTACTACAGGCCTAAAGAGATAAACTGACAAACTTCTGAGCCACATGTGGCCTGTCCCAACACCACAGACTACAAGGTAGTATCCATGCTGTAAAATGACCTTGTGATGGTTACAGGGACTTTCTCAGCTTCTCCAAACCTCAACTAGACAAAGATCAAGAGCCCATCAAGTTCTGCTCTCCTAATTAGTTAGGAAATAGCAAGAAGTGAATGGACAGCTTCAACTTGTCCCCACCAGCGGCTCTACTCCCAGCCACTCAGCCACCCCCAAAGCTGTTCTTCTCCAAGGAATCCATGAGGCAACTTGTCTCCTACCCTCTGGTTATTCTCCTGAAATCTGAGTGATGACACTAACTCATGAGAGCTCTGTCTTCGAGGTGTCCATCACAGGATGAAGGACCAGAGAAAAGAGATAGAGGTGGCTGTGCGGTGCCCCTGTCTGGTTGTTCTCTTGAAGACTCCTTCCTGAGCCACTGACAATGAAAAACCGAGTACTACATGCTTCAGCCACTTTCTTAAAAATGTGCCTCCGAAGAAAGAGTAGGTGGGTGGTAAAGAGAACAGGAAAATCTTTCTTACAGTCTGGCATAGAACAGGCCCATTTTACCTCCTTAGGTGTGTTGACAGACAAATAAAAGCTGTTATATGAGATATATGCCATGCACAAAAGTAATTTAAAGCCTGCATTCCTCTCCCCACCCAGAAAGTGGTAAAAGATGATTTAGGAACTTCCTTCCGACTTTATGAAAGAAATCTGTCCAGTCCTTCACCTGACCTTCCCCTTGTCTATAACAAATTCACATGAGGCATTATTAGAAATTTGGGTTAAAAAAACAACAACCATTTTTAATGTGCTATCCAAGACACTGCAGGGTGGTTAACATCCCTGACCCCCAAATACTAAATGCTATTAGTGCTTCCAAGACACAGTGATAATTAAACCTCTCTCCCCAACATTTCCAAACACCCTCTGAAGGCAGTACTACCCGAATTGAGAAACACTGGGTAAGTAACTATTTTGTCTTCTGCTGCACAGTGCTTGGCATACAAATGGCACACACTTTGGTGCTGGTGGAGTGAATCTAGCAGGAAAGGATAAGTCACAGGAATATTTAGGTCCACATCTCTTTCCAAGCCAGTAACTACTGAACCCCTACCAGGTGCTCGGCATTTTTGGAGGCACTGTGAGGGATCAGTGGAAGACACAGATCTTTGTTCCTACAAGTAAAGAGGTGATAGGAAAAACAAGACCACAAAATACTGTTTGATATGAGGCAATATATAACCAAATGCGAAACTGTAAGGTCTGTGAGATGGTGGAGAACATGAACAGTGAGGGCTGGCATAGCCGGGGAGGCTTCGTGGAAATAGCAGAAGTTGAAGTGACTCTTGAAGGAGGTGGAATTTTCTTCACTCAGCCCCTACTGATCCTCAACCTGTTCCTGCAGGGCTGCTATTCAGAGAAAACTCCAAACCTGTGGTTCCAGGAGCCATGCAGCCCGGCAAGCCCCTCAGATGGCACCCTCCAATGGTTCCTGGTAGGACAAGCTGTGAGGCATTTTCCGTTATCCTTCAGAAGACCAATCAATGACAGGCTTTCTTAAAGGAGGCCTTCTCATCCTAAAGGGAAGGCAGGGTGCATTCCCTGCCACATGCCTGACTCAGCCACAGACTCTGAGTGGAGGGGGTTCTGCTTGTGATTGCAGAAGCTCTGCACTTCACCTGTCACCTCCAGCCCTGTAAGATTCTCCTGCACTTCCCAGATGAGTCTGAGGTCTGAACTACCTCCTCTGTCAAAGGTCTTCTCACCTCCTCCCTTACCAACCATCACCGTTTTTCTTTGGCAAAGAGTCCACTTCCTCCATTCATCTCTCTCCAGCCACTAAGGCTCCTCCCACAGGCTGTGTCACCAAACATTCTCATAGCCTGTCCCACTGTCTTCTGTGCTGCCACCTCCCTGATACTGAAGCTGCTCCTCCAAGAAAAGGCCAAGAATGTGGCTTCCCCAACTCCGTTTCATTTCAAACATGCAAAGTCACTAAGACTCCACCTACACTCCCCACTCACCCTTTACCTGCACACAGTGTAAACTGAGAGTCTCATTTATTTATATACATTACCTATCTGATGTTAGGAAGAGTTCACTTCCCCCAGACTACAACAACTGGGCCTACTTATACTTACTTCTGTGAGATTTACCTACCTTCCAACTTATCTGCCACTCAGGTTAATGACAACTGGTGATACGCACAGTCAAAGGTAACTATGTGAGGAGATGAATGTTAATTAGCTTGACTGCAGTAACTGTGTGTATCCATTTCACTGTGTGTAACAAAGCATCATGTTGCATACCTTAAATATATACACTTTTTATTTTTTTAAAAATCTAGCCCTGGCTGGTGCAGCTCAGTGGATTGAGTGCAGGCCTGTGAACCAAAGGGTCGTGGTTAGGTTCCCAGTCAGGGCACACGACTGGGTTGCAGGCCAGGCCCCCAGTGGGGGGCGTGTGAGGGGCAACCACACACCAGTGTTTCTCTCCATCTCTTTCTCTCCCCCTCCCCCTCCCTAAAAATAAATAAATAAAAATCTTAAAATTTTTTTTGATGTTTTAAAATAAAAGCCTAGCGATATGCTCTTCTCCTTCACAGGCACTCTCTAGACGATGAGCACATCCATCCTCCGCCCTCTGCAGCGCAGTCTGTGAGTCCACAGACACCAAACTCGGGGATTCTCCCTCCACTAAATAAAAATAAGGGTCATATGAGTCATGCGCCCTTTCCGCATACATATACCCTTACCCTTGGAAGCAAACTTTCTTTTTCCTCCCAGAGTAAGGCTCAGAAGAAATCCTTTTGGAAATTCCATGCTATCCTCGGGCCCCAAACCCTTGGTTTTTGACCAAATGCTCTTCCCTAAGAATGGCCCCGATCCAGGGTCTCCCAATTTTGGTAGTCACCAACCTCTACCTGCTGTCTGGATTTACCTCTATCTACCCTTTTTATGGCAATGCCAGCTTGGTTTTCTGATATGTGATTTATTTCTCTCTCAATCCATCAACCAAATACTTCTGTCTTGTAAAAAGTAAAACGGTTCTCGTTATATGAATTCACATTATGCTAAAGTTTTCTGCTATAGTCTTACCATGGTTTGCAATTACATATATGTATTATACACAATTATTTTAATAATGTCTCTCCCTACTACTACACTGTAGGAAAACTGTGGCTGTTTTGTTCATCACTGTATCCTCTGTGCCTAGTTCTAGATGCTTCCTCAGACAGAATAGGAAATACTTCCCACAGTTAACAAGTACATCCTCGGGCTATCTGGCCACCAGACAAAATCTCCAGGAATTCCTGAGACACTATAATTCCATCCCTTTCTCCTCTCCTTCCTCTACCATTCCTTACCCCTATAAAGAACCTCAAGTACCTTTTCAATTACTCTGGAGGAGCCTCCTGTAGATGGGAGAATCCCAGACTCAAGTCAAGAACAGGCTGGTTGGAAGGGGAACGGCAGGAAGAACAGGAGCAAGGAGACAATGAAGGTGGCTGTGCGCGGGGTCCAAGTCTTCTTCCAAGTTAATGACTTTGTATCTTTCTATGTTCTGTGGACATGCAAGAAATGCTTTGAGAGTTGACTTACTAACCTGATTACTTTTTGTTCTAGTTCTTCGACTTAGGAAGGAAAAGATTGAGGGAGTTGGGGGTAAAAAGTGGTTGCTGGGGGAAGGAAAAGACTGCACATCAGATTTCAAAATGATTGGCCACAGGATAACAGAAAATGAGTATAATTCATGGCAATCAGGTTTAACAAGAAATCCCTTACTTCTGAGGTACTTAAATATTGAGGAAAGAATTAACAGTTCAGGAAAGGGGAGCCTGCACTTGCAAAGGCATTTCTTAAAAAAAAAAAAAAAAAAAAGATTTTATTTATTTATTTTTTTTAGAGAGAGCGGAAGGGAGGAAGAAATATGGGGAGAGAAACACTGATTGGTTGCGTCTCGCATGTGCCCCAACTGGGGACTGAACTCACAACCCAGGCATGTGCCCTGACCAGGAATGAAACCAGCAATCTTTTGCTTTTGCTTTTTGGAACGAAGCCCAACAAATCGAGCCACACCAGTCAGGATGCAAAGGTCTTTCTTTCTTTCTTTTTTTAAAGATTTTATTTATTTTTAGAGAGAAGGCAAAGGAGGGAGAAGAAGGGGAGCGAAACATCAATGGTGGTTGCCTGGGAATCAAACCAGCAACCCTTTGGTTTGCAGGCCTGTGCTCAACCCACTGAGCTACACTTAATCCACAGCCAGGGCAAGGCATGTCTTAAGTGGATGCTCCCAGAACTCTGATTCAATAGTTTAGTATAGTAATAAACACAATATTATATACATCCTTCCTATAGTACCTAGAACCTGATTCTCAATACTGCAGACTGACAATGACTGGTGACTGACTGATGCAGGAAAGGATATTATTTAATTTTCTCTGGCACAACTTTGGAGACAGAATGATTAGTCAGACAAGACTCTCAGATGGCTTCTGAAGATATTCTCCAGTCCTAGAACTGTTTTATGTTTCTGGGTTGAGAGGTTACCATATTCCTTACTTACAGACCTATGCTAGAGTACAAGCTTGTAAAAAGTGGTTACGCACTTTTGGCCACCTTGTCCCCAAGATGACAAGTAAGGACACTCTGTACATGCAAGCTCAGTTACCCTGTCTTAGGCACACAGTTCAAAGCTGAAAGGAATGGAGGAGGCCAGGTCGGAAATCAGGGTTCTATGCAGCATAGTGTTAACTGAGCTGCTGAGGCAAGCTTGTGGGGGCCAACCAGCTGGCTCTCCTGCTAACCCTCTTACTGTTATCCCAACTGTCAAAGCCTCACTCTTCCTCACTAAGGGCTATGGCAATCTGTCCTGTCCCACAGCACAAAGCATGGTGGTGTCTCTCCTCTCATTCAGGAAATGGCTGAACACCTAGCTCCAGCAAAACTCTCTGCAACCTCCCTTCCGTCATTTTGCCAAAGCAGCATTTCCCTTCACTCCAAATGCCATGAGCTCCCCAAATAGCACCACTCCTCATTTGCAGTTTTCTAAGAAAAAAGTCACTATTTAATGCTATTACTTCAGCTGTAGGAGGTCAGTCTTCTCGTTTTCCTGCCTGAGGCATCTGTCACCAACATTTCGACAGCTAGCACATCAGAACACAGTGGCAGTCCTGCATTGCTCAGCAGCCTAGAAATCCGTGCCCAGAGCTGCCAGCTTTCCAAGTGGTGCTGGTTCCCCAGCCTCATGAAGAAACAAGAGGAAGAGACTTCTCCAGAGAACAAACCCAACAACACAAAATCATTGAAAAAGAACATCTCTGTCAGCACTACTACCCAGCAACAAGTCCCTCTTGACTGTGCTCCATTGCATTATTTCAATACAACCACATTGCACATAGCTGCACAGTTTCAAGGACACTGCAGTCTAAAACTTCCAGCTGGTCAGACAGTAAAGAGAAGCTGTTTGATTTATGAAGTGGGTCAACCAAAGGGAGCCACGCAAAGGAAAGAGGCCAGCCTGGGGTCTGCTCCCTCTTTGTCCCATCCACTTCCACTGATACTTGTCCTTTGTGAGAAGCCAAGAGTTCCAAGTCAGAAGGTTCTTCTGGAATATAACCAAGCTTAGACACAGAGAAGGTTTCAAACAAGAGGCCCAAATTTTCTCTTGAATGAGCCTAACTTTACTTGAAGAGCACTGCTCAGAAGGAGGCTTCCAGAACTCTGTTTACCACTAGACAAGGTCTGATTCCAAAAACAACTCAGAAGAGAAATATTCTTAATTGTGTGTATATAAAAGAGGAGCAAGAGGAAGCCTAACAAGTATGTCATTTGTTGATGCTTTCTCTAAGCATGCATTGTGCTAAGAGCTCTCACTTATTATAACATGCATTTATTCAACAAACACTTGAGCCCCCATTGTGTGCTAAACACTGTTACAGGCACTGGGGATGCAAAAACAGACAAAACGGTCATGGAACTTTCACTGAACTTACGCTTCAGTTAGGGTTGATGAAAATAAATATATATGTCAGCTGGTGATAAATACTATGAAGTAAAATAAAGCAGACTAAGGGAATGCTACATAAAATTTTATGTGAATATTAAGCAGGGGAGTGGTATTTTAGATACAGTTGTCCTAGAAGGCTTCTCTGATTGCCATTTGATAACAAGTAACAACAATAAGGACTAGCATACGGTCACTGTGTGCCAGAAACTGGACTAAGTACTTAGCATACAGTATTTCATTAACCCTCAGCAACTCTGAGCTCAGTACTACACTATCCTCACTTATATAGATAAGAAAATGGAGCCTCAGAGAGGATAAGGCTCTTTGCAAAATCTGTAGCAAGTAAGAAAAGGAGGAGGAGCAAGGCCAAAGTTACAGTGAGAAAGCCAGGACCTGAACTCAGGATGCAACCCTATTCTGCTGTGCTGATGGTGAGATGGAGCCTCAAAGAGGTCAAGTATGCCTGTGGTCACAAAGTGGCCTCCCCACACACGACTAAGAGATTAGTGCAATTCAATCTTCCCTAATAGCAGACTATTACTCTCATCACCAGTTGAAAATCAAGCCTTATCTTGAAACAAGAGGAGAACAACAATTTGGGCTCTTCAAGACCAGCTAATAAATGCTTTATATATTCCTCTCCCATCCCCCTCACCAGGCCCCCAACACAAGATGGTGTAAAGGGAAACATCTTTGCTGTTAATTCTCCAGGTTATCAATTTCTCACTGGAAAACAGACAGGAATAGAACAAGAGATGACTGAGCTAGCTGTTCCACAATGTCACAGCAGCTCTCAGGGGTGGAACAGAGGGGGCAGGAATTAAGAAAAGGTCAGCAGCAAAGCGGAAACAGGCCCTCTCCAGCCCCGTTTCAAAGAAAGCTCAGCTTTCCCTCAAGCCCTGGAGTACTGGGGTGGTATCTGAGGGGGGCGGGGAAGAATGCTTTCTTAAGAAGCCTGAGGCAAGGAAGACAAGTGTTAGGGAACAGGTCTGCGACTTCTCTGTAGTAGGAGAGGAGAATAAGGCAGGAGGCAACTGAGGAAGGAGGCTAATACTGCTTCAAACAGAGAAGTCCAGAAGGGAAATACCACAACCAAGGTCAAAGGGTGTTTGCAGAATTGCTGGAAATCCCAGGCTGAGGATCCAAGCCAAACTAGCAGAGGAGGCTAAAGGGAAACAGAAGCCCAAGCAGAGTCCCACAAGGTTTAAATCAAAGGTCATGGTTTGGACGCACCCCTTTTCCGTTGTGTTACAGTCACCACAGCCATAGAACCTGCAGCCAGTTAATTAACAACCACTGTGGGGAGGAAAGGGGGAGGTTCATCCTAGAGAGGAGCACATCAAGGGGAGCCTGAATTACCATCTTAAACTCCAACAGCTTCACTTGACAATAGAAGTTTAAACTGACCTTACCAATCTCTCTCCAAAAGCCTTTCCTCACTCTCCCCACCAGCACACACAGACACACACACAATAATTCAATACCCAGTCTCCCTTCTCAGCAAACTTATCTTCAGCAAGTCAGGTCTCCTAGCCCAACACTGCACCAAACAATTATGACCTGAATGGTGAGAAAAACTGTGTCACCTAGAGAAACCCAATTAACAACATGACTCTGCTCTCTTCAATTCCCCTCTCCCCTCCAGTCATATCCGGGGCACCTGTGTGGCTGACCGCCTTTTCCTGATACTGGCCATGTTCCCTGGCTAACTCCAAAGCCAGAAGACAATTTATATAGGGCCTCAGGAGAAGCTAACCCAGAGACGGGAAATCCTGCTCTCCATCTAGGCCTGTTGAAAAACCGGAAGGACACAGGACAAAACACCACTTGGGTGGCAGTCTGGAGTGTTCACCTTGAAATCACTAAACTGCCCCTAAGTCAGAGCTTCCTCCTGAAGAAAGCACATAAAAGCTGCTGAAAGCTCCCAAATGAGGGCATGCAAGCGCCCCAAGAGGAGCAATAAATAGGTATTTCGAAGAAATTCCTGCCGCAGTAGAATCTTTTTATCCCTTTTCTAATTAGCCCCTTCGGTGAGAGATCTCCATCACCTCCTCCACCCTCCAGCAGGTTTTCCACACCTCCTTTCTGACCACATACAGCCTGTGTTTTGTGTGTGTACATACATAAACATCCTCTTCCCAGCCCATGCTCGAGTTTCTGAAGAGAATAAATGCTTTCCCTCCTCCCCTAGTGCACTTGTCTTTCCTCCCAGCCCCACACTGCTGCAGAGTTGGTAATATAATATTCAGGGACCCTGAGACCGGAAATGCCTGGTTCTGGACTGCTGCACTTGAAACACAAGAGAAGGGCTAAGGGAGAGCTGAACAGGGGGTTGAGGGCGACGGAAGAAGGTGTGGGGTGAAGACGGGAGGCCGAAATTCCGATCAGGTAGAGATGCAATTCAGGGGTAGCCGAGAAGGAGAAAGGTCGATGAGGGGGAAGGTTGTCAAGACAATTGCAAAGTCAAAATTCGAGAAAGAGAAAGGAGGGGAAGGAAAAAGAGCTAAGTAAGGGCAAGGGAGTGGGAGGAAGGGGCACCATAATAAAGATTCTGCAGGTGACGGGCTTAAGTTTAGGAGAACTAGAGGGTGACCATCAAACATCTTGGAAAACGGGGTCTGGAACCTTAGCCAAAGGTAGAGGTGGCAGGGAAGTGTGGGGGCGGGGCACCAAGGGTGGGGACTGAACTGGCTCCCAGGATTTGCAGCAAGTGGAGAAAGAAGAGCAGAGGGCGGGGGCCCAGCCGCGGTGGGCACCCGGGGAAGGGGCGGGGGTCGTCGAGGGACCCGGCCGGCTGCAAAAGGGGGCCCCGGGGAGCACGTGAGGCTTGCAGCCAACCCGCTCCCCCGCGGCGAGAACAAGAACCAGGGCGAAGCTGAGGGCGGCGCGCTCACCCGCAGGGCGGACAGGTCGATGTCGTCCAAGCTGCGGGCGGGGGCTGGGTCGCCCATGGCCTCCGCGGGGAATCGGGCCCCGGGGCCGCTCACGCTCCTGCTCCGCTACTCCGCTGCCGCCGTCGCCACTTCTCCCCCATCGGGGGATCCTAGGGGCGGACACCACTGGGGAGGGGGAGGGCCGGCAGGAAGACCGACCCACGAGCTGACAGGAGCTATTGCCCGGGAGCCTGCAACCCGAGCCTCCAGACTCTCCTGCGCAGGCGCAGAGTGGCGGCGCGCCGGGAGGGTAGACGAGAGAACGTGACGCGAACGCGTTGGGTTCCTCCTCCCCCTAGGCGCCGACACCTGCGCGCAGGCGCAGGAGAGAGAAAGAAAGGCGCGCGTGAGGACTGAGCGACCGCGCGAGCTTGGCTTGAAAGAAGTGGGCGTCGGCCGAGGAGGCCGTGTAGCGCGCCCACCAGCTGTTGCGCGTGCGCACATGCGTTTCCTTCTCTTCCCCTATTTTATACTCCTTCTCACCCCATTTTTTCTTAGCTCTCCTTTGACGCCTTTCCTTCCCTTTACCTCCTCTTTCGTGTGCCCAGCTGCCAATCAAACCACCCACCTCTCTATTTGCAGAAGGAGGAGGAACCCAACCCCCTCTATTACTAGGGGGGTTGTTATGGTAACTCCCCACGCGAGGGTTGGGTGGCCTCTAGATAGGATGGGCTAGCCACCCACCTAATTGCTATGGCAACAGTGGAGCCGCTGAAGGAGGGGCCTCTCGGTGAGAATTTGGCTGAAGAAGCCACGAAGGAGTTGGGGAGTGCAGTGGGTGGAACTGGCTGCCTCAGGAATGCCCTTTAACCCCTTCCCTAGCTGGAGAGGGGAGTGTTGAGGAGGGGATTTGAGATCTCAAGATAGGTACTCTTACCGAAGACCTTAATATCTGAAACGGCTTGTGCTGCACAAAGGAATTGTTTCAACAATTATTCATTGACTGATCACTGGAGTCACGTTGGGGAAAAGGGTGGCATGGAGAGGTGCAAAGAAGGAGAAATCTGCCTAACCCCTTCACATCTTTCTTGGGCACCTTAGGTCTACCCGTGTTGGCATAGCACCCCCAGCCATCAGCCTCCCTGGAGGCCAGGTAATACTAGATAAAGGATAAGGAGTCATGTTCTGCCACTGACATGCTGTGTGACCTTGAGCAAGTTGCTTTGCTTCTCTGGGCCTTTTGCTGTGATATTGATGTCTGATCCTCAACATCACTTCCAAAAACAATACTATCTCTGCAAGACCCCACCACCAGCCTTAATGAAAACATCACTTAGGAGAGTTTGAATGAAAAGTCCTTGGAAAGGGGCTAACACCCTCCCTTCTGGATCCTTCTCCTTAGTACTTTCAGATGCACATCCAGTCTTGCTCCTCTGCCCGCCTATTCACCTTACTATTGTCTTTGTCCAAGCCACAATCCCTACTCATCTCCATTATTCTTACCAGCCTCCTACTCGGTTTCCCTGTCCAACCCCCTTAAATCAATTTCCCATACCCATAGCGATTTTTCTAAAACTCAAATCTGGTGTCATTCTCCTATTAAGACCCTTCACTGGCTCCCTAATCTCTTTTGAGTAGGGTCTAAAGTGTAGCATCAAAGACACTTCCAAGATTCTGCCCGCTTCTCCTGCCTTGTTTCTCAGTGTTCCACCGTTGAAGCCGACAGTCTATCCATACTAAAACTAGTTCTCAGAACTCACCAGACCCTCCTCTAGCCTTTGCACTTGTTTGTTTTCCCTGGAATATCCTAAGCATGTCCGCTGCCCTTTGTTTTTTTGTTCTACTTGTTTTGTCCTACATGTTTTGCCCTCAACTTTCTCCATGAAGCCTTCCTTGATTCACTAAGATTGAGTTTGACTCTTCTGTTTTTGCCTGGCCTAAAATCCATGGTAACATTTAGTGCATTGAATTGTAAATGTCTATTGAATCTCCTTAAACACAGGAAATTATGTCAGTTGTGTTGTGCATAGGGCCTGGCACTGACTAGTGGTTCCGTCACACATAAGTGATTGAAGGCATGAAGGCCTCTGTTGTCTGGGTAGGTACTGTGATATATAGTAATTCAAGGTCAAGACCATGGGATAGTAAGAAAAAACAAAGAATTTGAAGTTGGTGCTTTGGCAAGTCATTAAATTTCTATGAGGTTCAAGTCTATCATCTGTAAAATAGATAAAATAGAGATAGTAACAGGGAGGGTAGTATAAGATAAAATTAGGTATGAAAAGCACTTGACATATACTAGGTCCTCAATAAACTTACTAATGCCTGACTCAGAGGCAGTGTTCAATTAAGAGATACAGAATTGTTGAATGAGCAAATGAAGATCACAGTGATAGGATAAATGGCCATCCAAACCTCAAGAGGCAGTTAATCTGGGGGAGAGGAAAACAAGATCGAGCCCCTGCCAACAATTACCAAAGATGGAGTACAGATTTGGCAGATATGTGAGGTTTCATTATCTTAATTCTCTACTTTTATATATACAGGGGTTGGCAAAAGTGGGTTTACAGTTGTGAGTATATGAAACACAGAGTTTATTCCTGTATTTTTTTTAAAGATTTTATTTATTTTTAGACAGAGGGGAAGAGGGAGAGAAACATCAATGTGTGGTTGCCTCTCATGTGCCCCCTACTGGGAGGCTGGCACACAACCCAGGCATGTGCCCTGACTGGGAATCAAACCAGCCACCCTTTGGTTCACAGGCCAGCACTCAATCCACTGGGGCACACCAGCCAGGGCATATTCTTGTATTATTTCTTTTTATCGATGAAAGAGAGAAAGAGAAACATCGATTGGGCGTTCCACCCATTGATGCATTCATTGCTTGACTTCTGCATGTGTTCTGGCCAGGGATCAAACCCACA
This sequence comes from Tonatia bakeri, assembly GCA_004024845.1. Lineage (NCBI taxonomy): Eukaryota > Metazoa > Chordata > Mammalia > Chiroptera > Phyllostomidae > Tonatia > Tonatia bakeri. The sequence goes on from PVIA01005591.1 coordinate 73,638, forward strand.
ACCTTGGCATGTCGGGATGATGCTCAAACCAACTGAGCTACCCACCCAAGGAGTATTTTTTTATTTATTAATTATTGTATTATTAATTATTATTATTAACCTACTTTTGCCACTTGTGTGTGCATGTGTGTGTCCTTAATTAAAACTTAGAGAGATCAGACATGAAGTTAATATATTAAAAATAAGACAAATTGTAGTACCCCTGGGTGAAGAATTAACATTTTACACAGGCCCAGTCGCCCTTGGTGCCTCCCAGCCACCTTGGGAGGCTGAATTCACCCTCTTTAACCTGGGTCTAGAGCAGCGACTTTAAACTGGTGTGCCACAAGAAATTTTACAACATGCAATACCTGATTATTTAGTCAGGGGCACTAAGGGCAAACCCTTAGATTGTCAAAGAAAAAAATGACAACAGCCAATACAACAACAGCTGTCTGGGTGAATGAATCAAAATTATACCTATTTTTTTTTTTGGTCAGGTTAGCAAAAAATATATTTTTTGGTATGCTGCAGAATTTTAGTTTATGTGTGCCATGAGATGAAAAAGGTTGAAAATCACTGGTCTAGAGCCAACTCTTCTAATTCCAGGCCCACTACACTTTTCCCTGCACTGGGGTGACCTCCATTTAAGAAACTCAGGACTGATGTGTGGAGGGGAAGATAGACAGTGTGAAACAGAAGCCCACCAAGCCCCAGCCCCTGGCCCAGCCCCAGCAGCACTGCCTCCACCCTACTCCACAATTAATGAGGTAATGGTACCCTAGGGAAAGAGGCACTTAGTGCTGACAATGAGGCTAATTAGCAGAATGCCAATTAGTACCAGGGGACCGCTAAATGTGGGAGGGGGGATTTCATGTATGGAAATAGCTTCTTCAGAGGAAGGGAGGACTGGGCTTGAAAGGATGGGAACAAGACAACAGCATTTCCTCTCTCCATATGGTCTACCAGCGCACCCCTCTTCCAGGAAAGCTTCCTGAACTCCTCACTCTGCTCCCCTGTGGTCAATTAGAGTCTGTGGAATGAGGCTTGGGGGAATGAAGGGCAAGAGCCAGGACGTATGCTAAACTTTTTCTAATTGCAAAATATTTCAGATATATAGAAAGATACGATTATACATAATAAAAATTCATATACTTACCAGTCAGCTTAAGAAATACAAGTTACTGATTCACTTGAAGCGCTCTCTGTATACCTGTTACCCCTTTTCCTCCGCCCACCCTGAGAGATAACCGTTCTCAATCTGGTGTGTGCTATATACTCTCTGTGGACTATAGCCTTTATTTTCTCTCTTCCCCCCTCTGGAGCAGCACCATCCAATAGAACTTTGCCTAAGGATGGAAATGATCTATGTATACCTGCACGGTTCAATATGCTAGCCGTTAGAAACAAGTGAACCCTTGAAATGTGGCTAGTGCAAATGATAAACTAAATCTTTAATCATTCTAGTTTTAATTAATTTAAAGATAAATAGCCAAATGTGGCAAGTGGCTACTGTACTGGACAGTGAGGCTTCAGAACGTATGTGCCTAAGGGGGCCCCATGAGGGTGGGGACTTCGTTGTACTCACTTCTGTGAGTCTAGAACAGTGGCAAATCGCAGGCGCTCAGTAAATATTTAAGTCAACGACTGAATCTTACAGCAAGCCAGTTATGTAAGTATCATTCCCATTCCCCAGTTGGGATCACTGAGGCCTAGAAGTGATATGACTTGAGAAGGCACCTTGGCTATAAGTGATAACTCCAAGATTTGGGCCCTGTTCTTCCTGACCTTAAGTCTATGCCCTTAGCCGCTTCACAAGGGGCTTCCCTGAGCCTCTCCCTGTACGGTCACTTGAGGAATAGAAGGCAGCTCCTGCAGGATCTTCTCCGTGCACCGCCCTCACCTGCAGCTGCAACATCAGCCCCGTTCTCCAGGTGTCCTGGTTTCCTTCTACCCAGGCAGTACTGTGTGAACTTCTCCTCCCAGCAGCTGGGTGATCGAGCTCCTAAAGCCACAGACAAGTGCAATGGAGATGGAGACAGCAGGAAGAGAGGAGTGGGATGGCAAGAAGGTGAAGAAGCCTGGTGCTATGTGTAGGCAGGGGGTGAGACAAGTACTCAGTTTGACTGAGGAAGAGGCATGGATGTTTTCTACTGTTTTATTTATGAAACGCTTTTTAAACTGATATAAAGTTAGTGTCTGTCAGTAGGTTGGTGGAGGGAGTCAGTGTGCACCCTCTACCGCTCCTCACTGTGGGGGCTGAAGCCAGGAGTGGCTTCATCCTTCCCTCCATCTTGCAGCAATGGGCTGGGAGAGGCCCTGGGGCAGAGGAAGGGAAGGACAGGAAGTCTGGCCCCAGGCTTCCTGGCAGGAGTTTTGCTTCTCCTCTGTAGCAGTGGTTTAAATTGGGCAGCAGGGAGGATGAACTTCTTTGGGACCCGCTCCTGTCTCACCAGCCCAGGGGTGGGAGTGTCCTCTTTGGCCGCTTCTCAAGAAAGGGTCCTCTGTCACTTCTCTCATTCCCTTCAGAGATGCTGCCTCCCACACGTCTAAGGGCGCTGCCCTCAGTCCTCAAGGTCAGGGGGCAGGGAGCCAGACTTGGAGCCCAGCAGCTGGTGACCTCTTCTGGCTGGAGGTGCAGCTATGTCCATACTTCTAAGGGTATCATGCCCTCCTTGCTACCCAGCGGGGGTAACAAAGACTCATCCTCCAGGAACTTGAGGGGAAAGTGGACCAGATGGCCCTGAACCTGGGTGAGCTCAGACCGGGCCAAGGGAGGGCTGACCATGGCTAGGGGCTCCACAGTCACATATTCCCGGAGTGCCCGCAGAGAACGTATGGCATTGGATGGCAGGCAGCGGAAGATCTGGCGGGGGAGGAAGCATGGAAACCAATAAGGTTTGGGGAGACCTTGCTAAGAGCCCAAGCCCAGCTGAGCTGAACACCCCCATCCTCACACCATCTCCCCGCACACCGACCCTGAGCCACTGAATCCTATGATAGGACCCTAGACTCCCATGCCCCTTCTGAGGATGGTGGTGCAGTGTGGCTTCTCTCCATCCCACCCTGAACAGGATAATCCATGAAATGCCCTCCAGCCCACTCCCCTCAACGCCCACCTGCTCATAGATATTAGCATTGCTCTCAGCTATATCGTGCCACAACTGAAAGAAGTCATCACAGACAGGGTCTCGGAGATCCAGATTTGGCTGGGCATCTGCCCCGAGAACCACGCTACAGGAGAAAGGGGTCCAAGCAGCACCGATTAAGATCCTTAGAGAGCCTGAACACCAGGGAAGCTATGCTGTGCCTACCCAGGTCATTCAGAATGGATGCAGTGCCAAACAATAACATAGTGTCAATGAATCCAACAGAGCCTTCATTTGTCTCTACTTTGGCGACTACTTCGATGCTTTAAAATATACCAAATTATTTTAAAAGTATTTTTTCTCATTTTTTGGGTGTCGCTACTTTGCTGGCACCTCAAACTTGAGTAGTCTGCCTATTGAGAAATCCGGCACTATGTCTAAACAATTCTCCCACCTGCTCAAAAGGCAGGCTCCCCGCCACCTCCACCTCCTGCCACACCATCTAGCACCCAACCAGGCTTTTACCTGAAGCAGTGCTTCCGCAAACTCAAGGCAAACCTGCCCGCCTGATATTCCATGCCATCCATGAGGGATGGCTCCATCTCTGTGTCCTCAATCAGCACAGCCAGCTCACTGTCCCGCTTGCCCAGAAGGCTCCGGTCATTGATGTTCGCAGAGCCTGGGGTTGGTACAGAACACGTCGTGTCTGCCTGAGCCCAGGGGACCCCTCCTCTACCAGAGCACATGACTGTGAGCAACACACCTTCTTTGGCCTCCATCCCCAACTGGGCCTCAGTGGCAGTCACCTCCCCTCATCCCATTGCCCCTGACTGGGTCCTGCTCCACCTCTCCCGCCCTGTTCTTGCTGCCAGGGACCCAGATCCAGCACTGACCGATGATGACCGTCCGGTCATCTGCAATGAGCATCTTGCTGTGGATATAGATGAGCTCTGAGACTGGGTGCTCACCCAGCTCTCCGTGTGTGCGGAGCCCACAGATAGACATATAGTCCCGCCACGCTGTACCCACTGTAAGTAAGAGGTGGGGAGAGGGAGTGAGGTGAGAGGTGCCCCACAGTGCAGAGGGAGCCCTGTCCCACCCACCTCCTCACTTCAGAAGCCCTTTACAGCCTGGTCTACATACTTCTCCCCCCAGTGACAGAACACCTGTGGTCTCAGGGCAGCAGCCCCAGAAGCACACAGGTATGATAGACTCCTTCCCTTCACCTGGGTCTCCAGGTCCCTGATCTCCCCTTCCCCAGGGGTCCAGGGCTTGAGCCCCCAGACTCCAGAACTCACTGGCTGCTTTGAGGCGATGTAGGATTGAATGTTCCCCTCGACACAGGGTCCTGAGGGAAAAGAACAGGTAAGAGAAACGAAGGCTGGAGGAGGGGGCAGGGGATGTCAGGAGAGAGGCAGACCTCATAAGTCTAGTGGGAAGGGGTCGGGACAGAACCAGGAGGGAGGCATGGGTGAATGGGGCCATGGAGACCCCATAGGTCACCTGTAGGTGAAGTGCAGAATGGCTTGGATGGAGTTACCACCCCCTGTGGAGATGTCACCCTCAAAACCTGGGAGCAGGGGCAGAAGCACGTAGACTCGGAAGCACTGCCCCTGTCTGGGGAAGGGGTAGAGTCAGAGGTGTGATTTCTCTCCAAAGCCCCACCCCTCAGGTGGTCTTAAACCACACCCACAATCTCCCGCCTCCTGCCAGTCCACCTTACTTGTGGGCCTTCAGGATTCTGTCCACAATCTCATCGCCCACCTTGTTCAGAACTGTCCGTCCATCTGAGCAGCTAATGAAGAACTGATTCTGGGGCAGGGACCAAAGGGAGGCATCAGCACCAGGCCCTGCCCCTGCCCTCAGCTCTCAGCCGCCATCCTCATCCCCAGTCCAGGCCCCCATCCCAGGCTCCTGCTTTTCTCCAGGCCCAGCCACACCAGCCCACAACAGTGATCCCACTGACATCCTAAGTCTCTCTCCTGGGACATCTCCTCCATTTTCTTCCCTCCTCCCCCTAGTCAGACCTCAATGTAGAGGAAGTGCTGGCTCTCCCTGATGGTGTGCAGGTAAGCATTGAGGATGGAGTTCTCCGAAGTCCCTGCTGACCAACGGTCCACTGACCGCAAGACCTGGGAGAACAGTAAATGTGATGTGGCTCCTGACCCCAGGAGGGCAGGAGTCTGGAGGGCTCTAAGGTCAGGGAGAGTGGATTAAAGGGAGGGAGGACTGGGGGCAGGCTGGAGTTGGGGTCTCACCTGCACAGTGGTGCACTGCCCCCCTGGGAGTGTGAAGGGGAGCTGGTCTGCAGTGCTGGTGGACTTGGGCAGCAGGTAAGGGTACATGGGTGTCTTGTACTTGGCCTTGGTAGTCTGAGGTGGAGGACCAGCAGAGTCAGTGGGAGGCGGCAAGCTGCCCCTGGCTCCCTCCCAACCTTGAGCACTAGCAGGAGGGAGTGAGCACCTTGGTGAAGTTCCAGCGCTGGATGAAGTGTCGGGCCAGGTCCCTGGCAGGTGGGCCATGGACAACCACCCCAACATCCCGCCATGGCATGCGCGGTATGGTCTTTCTGTCGATGAAATCTGAGGGTCCCAGAAGAGTGAGAGGAGAGGTCAGGGATGGTCTCTTGGGGACACATGAGGCAGGGAGGAAGAGCTGACCAGAGGGAAGGCTGCATTATCCTTGACCCAGCTTGCCCCTTTCTCAGTCCCAGCTCTGACTTTTGTCCCCTGCTCCCAGCCCTTGGGGATCCTCACCCTCAAAAGGCCGGTCCAGTTGCACCCAGTCCTTAGTGTTAAGATTGCTGTAGTCCTTGCCCAGCCAGAAGAACTGGCTGTGAGGGTGGTCTGGGATGGCTGGAGAGTCTGAGCACGGGGTGGGAGGCTGTGAGGGGAACACACCCAAGCCGTGGGCAAAGGGAGGTCATGGGGGCCATACAGAGCCAGGGCCAAAGAGAAGATAGGAACACTGAAGGGGCGTGAGACAGAGAGACAGAGATACAGAGAGTAAGAATGAAACAGTTTGATTTCCCAGCCCTCCCCTGCAGCTGCACATCCTAGAGAAATTGGTGTGTGGGGGGAGTGTGGTTAGTGGAAATGGGAAAGGGACTGGGTCATTATATCTTCAAAGTCATTATATCTTCAAAGTGGTTCCAGGAGGGCCAAGGAACATTGAATGTGGGCAGCGCTTGGAATGACTAGAAGGGAAAGGGAGAGCTGGGAAGGGCTATGAATTTCAGTTAGCTGAGTTTGGGGGAGTTCAGCAAGGCCTTGGGGGGTTACCTCTGGGGCAGCTGATTCAGCAGAGTCTCCAAGGTCAGTCAGTCGGTAGTGCATGTCATCCCAACGGCCATAGGCAAGATCCAGCCCTCCCATAAAGGCCACTACTTGGTCCACCACCAGGAGCTTCTCGTGATGGGCCCACAGTGTCACATGGTCTGGGTGTCGCATCACCTGGAGCAGGCATGGAAAAGCTCATGAGGGTGGGCTTTGGTGAGAGAGAGACAAGAGGCGATGTTAGTAGGAAGAAGGAAAGCTAGAAGGATAAGATGTTTAAGGAAAGGGAGGGTGAAAAGGATGGGGAAGTATGGTGAGGAGGGCTGCAGTGTAGGAGGGGTCTCTGAGGCATGAGTTACCTTTATATTGGGGTGCAGCAGCATCAGTGCCCTCTTGCTATAGCCACTGTTGATGCTCAAGGCCAACTCCACTTCCTTAAACAGCAGTATGGACACACGGACACCCTCTTCCTGGTGGCGTGCAGAGTATCAGATCCTAATGCCTCTCTCAGAATGGCCCCTTTCCACCTTGCCAAACCCTTCCCCTTGCTCAGGATTCCTGGATGTCCCTCCACCCAGCTTGGAGACTCGATGCTCTGCCACTTACACCCTGCATTGTGTTTTGTCACCTAGCAATGGGTGAGCAATCCTCTCACTCACTCATACATCTACATATCTACCCACCTACCTGCCATTATCCATCCATCCGTCTTCCATTTACTCATCCCCTTATCTACTGCCTATCATTCATCCAACTACCCACCCACCTTCCTATTGACCCACCTTTCCAAACTCATATCCTTCCACATAACTCCCTCTCCATCATTTACCCATCCTTTCACCTATCCACTCTCCATCATCCACTTATCTTTCCTCCCATCCATCAACATCTATGGATGCCTCCGACATGGCAGGCAGGCACTGTGCCTTGTCCTGGAACTAGTGATATTAACCAATCCAGTGAGAAATAGACATTACACCCCAAAGTAACACTATAAAGTGGAATGGGTACCGGGAGGGAAGTCCATACCAGGTAGAAGAGGAGCATAAAGAGGGAGGTGTCAGTTCTCCTTAGGGAAGAGGAGGAGGTGATGCTTTGCTGGACACTGAGGCAGGATGGGCACGTTTCCTCCCCCTGAAGCCTCAGATTCCTATGTTCCTCCATGATCTGGTCTCTTCTAACCAACCTCCACCCACAGGCAACCCCCACCACACCTCCCTTCCAGCCTGACCACTCTCCTCACCGCCTTCTTTTTGAGCATAATGTCCAATCTCCAGTCATCTGAATAGGCTGGACGCTTCAGGTAAATCTCAGGACTCAACCTGGAATTTGTGGGGGGTGAGGAGGATAAGCTAAGCCCCAGACAACCAGCCACTCCTCCCTCTTGATTCCCTCCTGTGACCTGTAAGTTGATGTGCCACAGGCCCTTCCCACTCCTTCTTGCTTGGGCTTTTCCCCTACTTACCACCAGTCTGTGATGAAAATCTCCTCTTGAGCTCGCAGGATGGCATCTGCCACAGCAGCGAAGTAACCTGCCCCATTCACAAACCTGGGGGGAGGCCAAGCCAAGGAGGTCAGGGAAGTCAGAAGCCCGAAAGCTCTGGAGAGTGAAGACCAGAGGATAGTCATGGGTCAGAGGTGACAGCAGGGCCAAAGCTCAAGGGTGGTCAGAGAAGTCAGATGGTATAAAATGTATCAAAGTGGGGTAAATTTGCTAGTATGAGCTAAAAAAAATTAAAAATTAGAAAAGACAACAAGCTAAAGAAAATGACCAAAGACTGGGAAGATTAATACATCACATATAAAGACTTCCAACACATCATATAAACCAGCTAAAAAGTGAACAGAGAATAAGAACTGACAGTTCACAGAAGAAATTAAAATGGTCAATCATAAGGAAAGATTTCAATTTCACTAGTAAACAAGAAAACTGATGTAAAATTAAATAACTTTAATTCACCAGATTGGCAAACATTAAAATCATTGGTAACATTCAATGTTAGCATAGTCTATTCTCAGACCATGGGTACATTGTTTATAACCCTTTCAGATGACAATTTGGCAGTATCAATCAGACTATTAAATGTACATACCCTTTAATACCATTAAATACACATAGTAATTAGTAATTCCACTCCTAGGAATATATCCTATTAAATGCTTAGGCAAAGATTATGCTCATTGCAGCATTGTTTATAAGAGTGAAAACTGGGCCCTGGCTGGTGTGGCTCAGTGGGTTGAGTGCCAGCCTGTGAACTAAAAGATCGCCAGTTCAATTCCCAGTCAGGGCACATGCCTGGATTGTGGGCCAGGGCCCTGGTTCGGGGTACGTGAGAGGCAGCCAATTAATGTTTCTCTTGCACAGTGATGTTTTCCTCCCTCTCTTTCTTTCTCCCCTCTCTCTGAAAATCAATAAATAAAATCTTAAAAAAAAAAAAGAGTGAAAAATGGGGGAAAAAAGTAAAAAATGGGAAATAACTTAAATGCCTAATCTCTGATACAGGTATTAAGTGAAAAAATATGCCACAGGAAAGAGCACAGGACCTCATTTACGTTAAAACAAAAAGCAACATATAGGCTGGAAAAAATCTAGGAGGACAAATTTCCAACTGTTGCCAGGGTTGCTTCTGCGGTGAGAAAACGGATTGCTGGGAGGGACTACAGGGAAGAAGTACAGGCTGGGGACAGAGGGAATAAAGGGTTGTACAATGAGTGGGACTTCATTTCCCTGTTGTTTGACTTTTTAATAACATTCTAGGATGATGGTTAAGAAGAGGGTCTTAACCCAGACTGCCTGGGTTTGAATCCTGGTTCCACTGTTTACAAGGTACGTGACCCTGGGCAAGTGACTTAACTCCTCCTTGCCTCCGTTTCCCTGCCTGTAAAATGGAGATAACTATACCTGCCTTGTAGGATTGCTGGGAGGATTCAATAAGTTAATACACATAAAGCACTAAGAATAGTTCCTGGCACATAGTAAGGGCTCCTTAAGTACCTATTAGCTACTATTATTCTTATGTTAAAAACATCTCAGCAACACCTTCCATGACTCCCTTCTGTCTATCATAAAGGTCAACCTCCTTGGCTTCGTATGAGGGGACAGACTGGGGTCTGCCGACTCCCAGACTCTTCTCTGGCCACTCCTCACTCTGCAACAACAGTCAGACCTGTGGCTCCCAGACACACCAGGCTATTTCTAGCTTCTCTGCATGGACTGCCCTTTTCCATTTTCTTTATCTTGCCTTCTGGAGGCCCAGTCCTGACGTTCCCACAGTGCGGCAGATTCACTCCTCTGTGCTTGTACCTGTATCTACCACCAGCATGGTGCGCTCCCATTGTTTCGTGACTGAATCATTTACTGGACTGTGTTTTACTCCTGCCACTGGATATGGCATAGAGTCATGCTTAGAAAATGCTTATTAAATGAAACAAATTGGAGACATTTGAGGAGATCACAGAGGACACAAAGTCTGGTCAGTGTGGTAAAAGGGGGTTCCAAAGATCACAGGAGGTCAGATTGTTCAGGAATCAGAGCAGAGTATCAAGTCTAAGGGTGAGAAGTATCAGAGAAGAATCAGAGAACAGTGTGGGGAAAGAGGCCAGGGGATCAGGGAGATTCGAGAAATCAAAGGGGAAGGTTATTGAGGTCAAAGGAAATAAAAGAGGACCAAGGGGGTCCAGAAGGCCACAGACAAGCTCAGAAGGGACGCCAGTGTCTTACCACCGTGCCAAAGTCCCAGGCCGGGGCGGAGCATAGCTGTCATGCCGGTGCAGCTGCAGGAAATCTCTGCCTGGGCCCTGGGCCAATTCAGTGATTTCCTGGCCCCACCACCTCGCCTGCCGGTAGCTGCTGCACTTGAGAATCAGCGACCTAGACAGCATGATGAAATGAACCACAGGCCTCACATATGGTACCTCTGGCTGGGCCCAGAAACCTCCCCACTTTAGCTATCACCTCCTTCCCACTTCCTCCCTTAGTCCTTACATCATGACTCTGTAGGGACAGGGTATGTATCTGCCTTTTTCACAGCCAGGTTCTTCTTACCTAGTGTTGTGGCAGGCACTCGGGTTTGTTAAATGAATAAATGAATGAATGGAGTGCATTTCTTTTCCATCAAGGGCCCCTCCCCCATGCTTCTACTCAGCCCCCTTTCTCTGGGCCCGGACTCTAAGAGCACTCCCAAGCATCTGGCGAGAACAGCTCCCTGGTTCCAAATCATGGCCAATTCTAAATAATGGCCAAATCATGGAAATGCCTTCCCTTTTTTCATGGGCTCTTCCACGAATTTCCCCTCAGGTCCTGAGGCTGGCAATTTACTCACCAGGTGTCTGAACACACAAGGGAGGTCTTACCTGTGGGAGGTGTCAATCCGTACACCGTACCGCGTCTCTGTGCTCCTTTTCCCCACCTGCACCTCAAAGCCAGGGTCAAAGAGCTGAACAAAGGAGATGGCACCGGTCTCGAGGCACATGTACAGCAGGAAGGAGTCCTTCACCACCAGCCACCTGGAGCAGAAGGTCTCCATCTGTTCCTCCCTGCCCTTGGGATCTCCTTCCACCCCCACTCGAAGCTCAGCTGCCTGACTCCAGGCCTCACCTCTTGGACCAGCGATAGCAAACTTGGTCTCGGCCACAGCAGGTGAGGCCAGGAACACGGTGGCCACCAGAGCGCTTCCGAATCACCCCTTCCCTGTGGGAAAAATCAAGAACAGATGCTGGATGGGGAATCCAGATCCCCTAGCCCACTCTTCACTGTACTCCCCACTCTCCAGCAGGGAGAGATTCAGAAGTTTACAGGTAGCTAGGTGAGGAGTGTCAGACACTTACAGTCCTTTGGATCCAAGGTCTGGGATAAAGGACAGCTGACTGACTTCCAGAAACTCTGTCTGCAGAAGAAAACAAAGGCTCAGAGGACAGACTCTGGCTTTCAGCCCCTCAGACCCTATTGACTTCAGTCCTCTGCTCCTTGGGGGTCTGATTATCCTGCTCTACCTAAGAAGACCCAGGCATCCAGCCCTGAATCTTACCATGGCACGGTAGTTGCGATAGAAAGACATGGTCAGGAGGCGGTTGAGGTAATTCTCCAAGTATTTCTGAAGTAGAAATGGGAGACAGAGACAGATAGGACCAGAACCATTTGCACACCAACGCCTTCCCAAAGGTATTGGGTCGCACCTGTTTGCTGGATGCATGTCTGGTGGAGCCTTCAGGACCTGCTCGGGGTAGAGAGGGCATCTCTCTGTCTGCTTCCTCTGGGGCTGGAGAATAGGGAACAGCAAACCTGTGGAAAGGATGGGGTGAGGGTCAAGGAAGTGCTGGGCAGCTCACGGCCTGGATTCCAGAAGCATTGGAGATGGGGCCTTGGAGAAAGGGAGGAGTCCTGGAGGCTGGCAGAAGGAAGGCCTCCTATGCTAAGAACAGAGACAAGAAGTGGGGGAGACTACCAAGGGCATTTTGGGCATTCAACCTGGCTAGGATACTGGCACAGAACTAAGGACAGACAGCTAAGCAGGGAAGGTTTCCTGGTAACCAGGATCAGAGGAGGGAGCCCAGTGGCCACAGTTGTGGGAGGAAAGTACTTCGGAGAGGAAAGGTTGGGGCCGGGGTGAGACAGGCAGAAAGACCTCATGGGGACTGGGGCAGTAACAACTCATGCTGCCACAGGGTAAGCTGACCCTGCCCTTCACAGGAAGCAGTCTGATTCTCCCTCACCGAGCCAGAGGGAGCAGGCTCATCAAGACTTTGTGTCTCAGGAGGTCCCGGTGTAGCTCCTGGAAATGACGAAACTTCTTCTTGGTTGTCCAGGTAAAGTCACCATGAGTCAAGCGGACAGAATACAGAGTGCAGGTTCCCACCTGAGGGTTTGAGGAACTGAATGGATGTTCCCTGGTTGGGTCACAGCCCCCAACTCTAGCCAGTCCTCCCTTAACTCTTGCCCCTTGGTGCCAGCTCAGGTACCTTGGATCCACTGGTATATCTTTCAGTGCCCACCACCTGAGCTGTGACAGGAACTCCAGGAGCAAACACCAAGGGGTGCATTTTCAGAGGCTGAAGGTCATAGATGGCCAGGAAGGGGTGCATTCGGTCAGCTAGAAGGAAAGAAAGTGCAAGAGTGTGGACTCCAAAAGGTCTGGGCCCCCTCCTCCTCCTCTCCCTGAGGGTCATCCTCTCCCTGTACCTGGGTCCTCTCCCTCTCTCAGAGTGTCCACCTCATCCGACTCCATCTGTAACTGGCTGGAGTCCAGGTCGCCCCCAGAAAGGAAGAGGCTTTCTGGGTTAGCTGTCATCCTAGGAATGTGGGCAAGTCTCAGAGAAATGATCTGCCCTGCAGAACTCTGCTCTCTATCCCACCCCGACGCTTCTCCACTGCCCTCAGTTCCCCCTCTTACCCACCGGCCTAGCTTCTGATAACTCCCAATTTCTCTCGGATTATGGCTCCAGCATCTGCAACGCCCCGCCAACCCGCCTCCAACCTCCATCCCCTGCCTCGGTCCTTCATCCAGAACCCGTGAATCCCGCCTCCTGTCGCCTAATCAGGGGCACTCAGCCAGGAGCACCCAGCCAGGCCCGGATGTCTCTGAACTGGGAAAGAGCAGAAGCCCAGGAAAGGGAACCCGGGGTCGCAAGGGGCTGGGAACAACCGGGACTCAAACTAGACCAGGCCGGCTGGGAAAGGTGGTCCATGCGGAAAAGAGGAAGTTACGCGCTCCCCGCCTGGGAGGGAAACCCCAAAATCAGAGCGTGCGGCTGAGTCAGGAGGCCCCGCTGCCTGGGCTCGTTCCAGACCCCGCCCGACTTCTTGGGCCCGGGTCCCTCGCGGCGCCCCCTCCCCCGTCCCCTCACCCTGGCAGCCCGAGCCGGCTTCGCCGCTGGGTAGCCTGCAGAGGGATCGCAGAAGGGCCGGAGCAGGAGCCCACACCCCAGCGAACCGGGGCGGAGCGGAGCTCAGGGCCTGCCCTCGGGGGCGGGACGGCCCCCGCCTCACCTCCGCGGGATTCTCGTCCGTTCTGTCCCGCCCCCGCCGCCCGCAGTCGGGCTGGCTCCGCCGCCCTGCGCGCTGCCTTTGGGCCAGGGGGTCGCCTACTGCGCTGTGGGTCTGCGCGGTCGCGCGGCCAGCTCCGTGCGTCTGGCGGGCGCAGTCAGCCAGTTCGTCTGTCGGTCCCGCGCCGTCGGTCCAGTTGTGCCCTGCTGCCTCCCTGTGGGCGCTCGACGCCGCGCACTCTACCCCGCCTTGGAGCGGTCCCCGGGCCCTTTCCGGCCGCTATCAAGACGCACCTGTCAGTGGCGGGCACCTGCGGGTGCTCCTTTCCAGAGCAGGCAGTAAACCACACCGGGCTTGTTTTGGGTGGAAGGAATGGTGAAAGTTCCGAGGCATGGTGGCCATAAATTCATGAATGTGCGCAAGCCTGCATTCTTTCATTCATCCAACGTGGATTGCGCACTTGCTCCGTGCCAGACATGAAGAGTGCTGCAGTGAACAAGACAGTCACGGAACCTGTTGTCCTGAAACTTACAGTCTAGAGGAAAACAGGGACACTTTCAGGTTGTAAAGGACAGTGTAATTAAAAAAAAAAGTAAAGCATATTTCTTTATCTCTTCTTTGGATGGATATTTGGGCTGTTTCTAGTTTTTGTCTGTTGTGAATATAAAACTCCTCTAACATTCCTGTGTAGGTCTTTGTGTGGTTATATGTTTTCATTTCTCTGGGCTAAATAGCTAGGATTGGAGTTGCTGGGTCATATAATAACTGTGCTTTATCTTTGCAACAAACTGCCAAACTGTTACAAAACAACTGTTTCATCTTTCATTTTCAGTTGCTCCACAAATGGCCAACATTTGATACTGTCATTTGACCTTTACAGTGCTAACCATTCTAATAAGTAAAATCGTCCATCACTGTAGTTTTATTTGTATTTCACTGGTTATTGATGATGTTGAGCATGTTTCATGTGCTTATTAGCCATTTGTAGATCTTTTGTAAAGTGTTCAAATCTTTTGCTAAGTTTTTAAAAACCATGTTATTTCTCTTATTGAATTGTAAGTGTTCTTTATCTATATTTGGATACAAATCCTTTATCAGATATACGTATTGCAAATATTTTCTTCCAGAATGTGGTTTGTCCTTTAAAATAATGGTGCTTTTTGAGGAGCAGGAGTTTTTGATTTTGATTAATTTGTGGTGTGTAGGCTTTATTACCCAGCAGTAAAAGTGAATAAAGAATAAAATGGTGCAGTCACCTTGGAAAACAGTTCCTTAAAATGTCAAGCATAGAGTTATCATATGGCCCACTAATTCCACTTCTAGATACATACCCAAGAGAATTGAAAACATGTCCATGCAAAAACTTGTACAGGAATGTCCATAGTAGTATTATTCAATTAGCCAAAACGCAGAAACATCCAAATGTCTATCGACTGACGAATAGATGCACAAAATGTAGTTTAATCTCAACAATAGAATATTATTCAGCCATAAAAAAGAATGATGTACTGATAAGCTGAAACGTGGATGAACCTTGAAAACATGCTAAGTTAAAGAGAAGCCAGACACAAAGGACCACATTTTCTGTGATTCCATTTATATGAAATGTCCAGAATAAGTAAATCCGTAGAGACAGAAAGTAGATTAGTGGTTGCCCATAGCAGAGGAGGACAAGGGAGGGACTGCTAATGGGTACAGACTTTCTTTGGAGAGTCTAAAAATGTTATAAATTGGTTGTGATGTTTGCACAGCTCTGTGAATACAGTAAAAACCATTGAATGGTATACTTTAAAATGGTGAATTTTTTCTTTAATGAAGTTTTACTTTTCAAAAGGTACAGCTGGTGGGATGTGTTGTTAATGCATCTTCGTCAGCAGCTGGGACATCCCCACCCTTAGTGTTTCTGGTGTAAATTACTTGAGCTCTGTGCTCTGAAACTGGTTGAATAAGTCCTTTACGAAGGAGCTCCTGAAGGGCTGCCATGGCCAGGGAACCGTGGATCTTCAGTCTCCGAGACAACAGCTGGGCTTATAAGCTTATGTTAATAGTTGGGAAATTCCTTACAGAGTTTGCCATATGCTGCTTTGTTGAATAAGACTAGGTTATTGAGCTTGTCCCCAGCTTTGCCTTTGGACCACTTCTTTTTGGCCTTGCCCCCAGATTTGTTCACTGGGTCTTTGTCTTTCTTGGCTGACTTTCAGGCATCTTTCTTCTTGTCCTCGTTAGCACTGTGGGGAAGCTCCAGAGCAGCTGCTGCCACCACAGCCTTGTAAAGATGTTGGACAAAAGGTTAAAAGTGTGATTTCATGATGTGTGAATTATCTCTTAATAAAGCTGTTAATACAAAAAAAAAAAGCCTGTTAATACACGCAACGGGTGAATTTAAAAACCATTATGCTGAAAGAAGCCAGACACAAAAGAGTAATACTATATGGTTCCATTTATATTAAGGTCTGAAACAGGGAAAACCAATCCAGGGTGCTGGAAATGTGATCAGTAGTTGCCTGTGGCGGGGAGTGGGGAAGAGATTGACTGTGAAGGGGCATGCCGTAAGGGGACTTGGTGATGGAAATGTCCTATATCTTGATTAGGGTGGTGATCACTTGGATGTATATACTTGTCAAAACTCATAGGACTGTACACTAGGATGTATGCATTAAATTATATGTAAATTTTTACTGGTTTGGCTCAGTGGATGGGGTGCTGACCTGCGAACCAAAAGGTGATCAGTTCAACTCCCTGTCAGGGCACATGCCTGGGTTGTAGGCCAGGACCCCAGTTGGGGGCAAACCAGAGGCAACCACACATTGATGTTTCTCTCCCTCTCTTTCTCCCTCCCTTCCCCTCTCTCTGAAAATAAACAAATAAAATCCTAAAGCACAACGACAATGACAACGATTTCTGTCTAAGGTGGTGTAGTCGGCAGTGCTTCCCAACTTCCCCGCCCACATCAGTGCGCCCGCGGGGATAACAGCGCGCAGCTCTACTACAGGGCACTTACAGTCCGTGGTTTGGGTGCTCTGGACCTGAGGCTCCCAGCCCAGGCAGGCTCTGGCCACCTGCCACCCCCGCCCCCCAGCCCTGGCTGAGGGCATCAGCGCCTGGCTGGGACAGGCTGGAGAAGCTCAGTGTGGGGACAGAGCGGACTCCGGGCTCAGACTGTTGGGAGTGTGTGTGAGTTCCTGCCCTGCTGCTAACTGCCTGTGTGACTCTGGGCAAGTTACCTAATCTCTCAGGGCCTCTGATTCCCCATCTGTGAAATCAGGATAGTACCGGCACTTGCCTCAAAGGGTCATTGCCGTGATAAAATGAGATGAGATAACATGTACAAATCCCTGGAATCTACCTGGCACAAGGTAATTAATCAATTATGATTATCTTCATAAAAGGGGACAAGAGCTAGCAGACCGTTTAATGAGAACATAATATTTCCCTGACCAGTGAAGTTTCTTGTTCTAAAAAAAATAAACAACTTCTCGAAATTTTACATCTTGGGAATTCTAAACTCTCCTTTGAAAATACGAACGAACCCTCAGCAGTGTGTAGGCTGCCACCAAGTTGTCCAGCATTGCTGTAGTGAATTTTCACTGTACCTGTCTGTCCCAGCACCTCTGTGTCTGCCTCTGTGCTGCCAGCTGTTTCATGAGGTTCGAGAGTGCCCCCCAGCCCTGGCTGGTGTGGCTCAGTGGATTGAGTGCCAGCCTGCAGACTGAAAAGAGTGCCCCCAAATTAAGAGGGCACAAAAGGATAGGTGTTCGAGAGCAGTATCCCTCCACCCTCTTCTCCCCCTTCCATCTCCTGGCGCCTATAATCACCAGGCGGTCTGAGACTAAGTGGTAGTTTTGCCCACAGTGGGGGGGCTTGGAAACCACACCCCTTCTCCTGAGGCCCTCCTGGCCATTCCCAGCACCCTGGTCTCCTCCATTGTTGAGATGGGTCTCAAGACGGCATGGTGTTTCCCATGGTGTAAGTGCCGGAGACAACGAGGGACTGAAAGAAGAGCAGGTATGGGGGAGACTAAGGAAAAAGGGGGGCTGTCAGGCAAACAGAAAAGCTGCACTGGGAGAAAGGTAAATTCTTACACTAGTGAAGGGAAAAGGATAGCCTGTCTTCCTGGATGGGAGGTGGGTCTATCACTTCCCTGTGGAGCTGGCTACATACTTTGCAGGGCCCAGTGCAAAATGAGTAAGTGGGACCCCATAGTAAGAAATGATTAAGAATTTCGAGATGTTGCCCTGGCTGATGCCCTAACTGGTGTGGCTCAGTGGATTGAGCACCAGCCTGTGAAACCAAAGGGTCGCTGGTTCAATTCCCAGTCAGAGCACATGCCTGTGTTGCAGGCCACATCCCTGATGGGGATGTGTAAGAGGCAACCGATAGATGTTTCTCTCTTTCTCTTTTTCCCCCCCTTCCCACTCTCTGAAAGAAAATAAATAACATCTTTTTAAAAATCTTATTAAAAAAAAAAAAAGAATTTCAAGATGATGACTGCTGAGCAGTACACCCAGCATGGGGGCGGCAACTGCACAGGTCTCAGGCCAGTGAAGCCAGACCCATTCTGTCACCATCCCCCCTTTTTCTCCCTGCTGATGCCACCAAGACCCTCCCATCACCCCCAGATGTCTTCCCTGGCCTCTTTCCTCCTCACCGGGGGTGGGAGTGTTGGGGAGAGGGAAGGGAGACCCAGACTCATAACTCTTCTTTTTCCAATCTCCCTTTCAGGTCTGGATCCAGCTGCCCCTCCAGATCCAGACCCCAGCCCAGTTATGCCCCCCATTATAACTGAGGGGGGGACTGAAGGAGGGGTACCCTCCCTAGGGTCTAGTGCTTACTTCAGCAGGAAAGCCCGACTCTCCTTCCGCCACCAGCTGCATGACATAGCATCAGCCAATGACTCTACCATTTAAACGGGACAACCAGGGGCTGAACCTCTGGGAAGCCTTGGCAACCTTCCTTCCCTCCACTTCTCAGTGATCTCAGACTCTGGCTCCCCCAAGCCCCTCATGATCTTCTCATTAAATATATTCAGAGTTGTCAAGTGCTGTTTGTACGTGCATGTGTGTTGGGGTGAGAGAGTAGATGGGGCCAAGGCACTAGGCTTGGTTATGGGGCTGAGGTGGGAAGTGCAACATTCGGAGCACAGACATACGCGTGGTGAATTTGATGCAGCTGATCTAATGCAGAGCCCAGTTGTCACTAGCAGGAAGTTTGCTGAAATCAAGCTTCAGAGTTGAGTGTGGTGAGAGCGGTTTGGAGAGGCTGAGGGCTAGGCAGGACAGAGACAGGTTTGTCATAGTCATTCAATGAATATCAGATCTCCACTCTCTACCAGGCACTGAGGATATACCAGTGAAACAAGCAGAAAGAATTGTCTCTTCTCACTGACCTTACTTTCTAGTAGAGAAGATAGACAATAAACAAATAAGCATAATATGAGAGTAATAACTGCTACTATGAAGAAAACTAAACAGGGTAATATGAGAGCCCAGTGGAGGGGGTGGTGTTTCTTAAATTTCAGGTGGTCAGGGCAGGCCTTTCTAATGAGGTGCCACTCAGAGCCGAACTGAATGATGTGTCAGTGTAAGCTCACCGATGGAAACAAGCGCAGTATTCTGGTGCAGGATGCTGATAGCGGGAGTGGCTGTGCACGTGAGGGCAAGAAGGTATATGGGAAATCGCTGTGTCTTATGGTCAACTTGGTTGTGGACTTAACCGCTCTAAAAAATAATTTTTAAATCAGGGAAGAGCAGCCCCAGGCAACAAACAGAGCAAGTATGAAGGACTCACCTCTTGGGTTCTAGGGAAAAGATCATGACTGGAGTGTCAAGATTGAGGGGAACTGCTGGGTCTTCTAGGCCCTGGTAAGGGGCTCTAATATTACTCTAGACAGAATGGGAAGACCCTGAAGAATGTTAAGCAGAATGTTAAACATGATTGCACTTACATGGAAAGATCACTTTGGTTGCTGTGTGTGGAAAGATTGTAGAAGATCACATACAGAAGCAATAAGGCCATGTAGCAGAGGGAGTTGCCATGTTCCAGGCCAGAGGTGATGGTGGCTTGGCTCAAGAGAGTGCCATGGGATGCTGAGAGGCAGGTGTATTCTAGATGCGTTTTTGAAGAGTTTTTAGGACTTACTGTTAGACTGAGGAGCGCAAGGGCAAGAGAGGAATCAAAGGTGCCCCGAGATAGGGAGGACCAGAACAGGTCTCGCAGGAAAATCTAAGTTCTCCATTGCCTATTTTAAGTTTGAGGTACATGTTTGGGGACCGAGATCCTTCTCTGTGCTTCCTCACTTAATCAGGGCCTCACCCACCACCACCTCCAAAATCCTATAGGGCAAGATTATATTCTAAAACTAAAGTTTTCAAATGTTACTTATACAGTTCCCTGATCCATATTGAGGAGAAAAGAAGACTGAGGTAAGGCTAAGAATGTTGGTCATTGTCAATGAACACCACTGAGCTCTTTTAGGTCCCTGGCTTGAGTCAGGGCAGCCTTGGAGGGGCCAGAGTCCACTCTCCTCCTGCCATCCAAGGGGTAAAGACTGAATTATCATTACACTCTGCACAGGAATGGTGGCTTCAGGAACCGGCTCACAGAACTCCCAGTGGCTGCCCTCTCCCACACAATGTCCATCTTAAACTCCAATTGTAAACAATGCCCATCTCTCTCCCAAAAGCCAAGGAAGTCACACTGCTGCCCCTAACAGTAAGATGACAGAGGTGAGTGTGGACAGAGGGGACCATGAGCCTGAGTCAGAGATCTGGAGTCCTTCTGGCCTTAGGGCCAGTAGCCACCCATAATGACAGATAGGAAGCAGGCTAAGGGGAGGTGACCCCTGTTTTAGTCAGTATTCTGAGTTCTACCTCGGGCTTGAACAAGGGTGTCGAGAGGGTCATTTGTTGGTAGTTCCCATATCAAGCAGACTCTGGTGTCACAAGGACCTAGATTTACAGCAGAGGAAAGGCAATGTGGGGGAAGGTGGCCTAAAGAAAGAGGTTTGAAAACCAGCCTTGTAAAGGCTCCTCTTCAATGCCTTGTACAAACTTGGCCAGACAAGTTGGGCTTAATGTCAAAAAAAGAACCCAAAGCACAAAGGCTCTCTTTCACAAACTGTTTATTGAATTTTGCGTCAGTATGGGATGTTTCTTATTGTATCTCAGAATCCCAGGATTCAGGGAGGTGGTAAAGTGGCAATGGTGAATTTGGGAATCTGGTCTCCCAAAAGTACTTGCCGCTCTACCCCTGATTCTTCTATGGATGCCAGGCGGATCACCCCTCCACTGGAGCCGTCCCTCTCCATGGCCAAAGCAAGAGCTGTGGATAAAAGACAGTTGTGGGTCAGAGTCAGATGCTGGGATCACTGCCACGAATGATGACAGTTGGCATGCCTTGGGTGTGGGAGTTGAAGCTCAGGCCCAGAAACCCAAGTTCTCACCATTAGCAGTGAATTGCAGACACTCCTCCTTGGCCATGCCTTCCCGGTAGGTAGCATCAACATAGCCATAAATATAGGAACTCCCGGAGCCTCCAATGGCAAAGGACTGTCTTACCATCATACCCCCCATGGGCACTGAGTACACCTGCCAGATGGAGGGGGGACAAGGGGTCATCAGTTGTACCCTCCCCACAACACATGTACATTCACCTCTCCATTGTGGGACTGATCTGGGAAAATTTAACTGTGACATGGAGGCTGGACAAAGAAAACGGCTGGGGCGGGGAGAGAATCGAAGGCATGGCTTCAGTGTTCTGGCGGTGGGGAATATCTGACCTGCCCTCCTTCTTGGGGGTCCCAGCCCGCAATGATGATTCCTGCCATCAGGTCTTCCCGGTATCGGTAACACATCTCCTTGAACAGGCTGGCTGCCGTGTGTACCAGTGGAGGCTCATTCAGCTCAATACTAAAGGATGAGGGGAGTTATAGACAAGGCAGTGTCAGGATCTGGGAGTCAGACCATTTGGCTCCTCAGGTCCCAGCTCCCTTTACATACTCGTTTTTCCCCAGCCCACAAGCACCTGTGGAAACCAAGCTGATAGGTAACAGCATCAGCTACAGCCTGGGTATCAGCTGCAGAGCCCGAGCGGCAGCAGAAAATACGATCATGAATAGGGGTCAGCTTGTCAGTCACTCGGTTGGCGATGTAGGACCTGGCAGAACAGTAAGAATGGCAGAATAGTGAGGGAAAGGATCCTACTTGTCTCCCACCTCCATCCCATTACTATTCTCTCTCTCAGGGCTCAGGAATAGGAATTCCTCTTTTTGCTATTAGTTCTCATCCAAACTGAAGCTGGAGAACCGAGTTTCGCAAAAATTTCACCTAAGGGTGAGGGGAACAGATAAGTCGTAGAGTCTGGCACAAATCTTTATCTCCAGGGAGGGAAGAAACCTCCCTGCCACCGCTGTCTGTCGAGAGTAGGGATGAGCTTGGCAGGCAAGGAAGGAAGAGAAAGAAGGGAAGACCTTTCACATGTGTGTCCTGAGCTCACCCGGTGGTTGTTCTGGAATCGGCCCCCAGAACCACGCCCCCGTCAAATTGCACGGCCATGATAGTGGTCTGGGAAAAAGGAGAAAAGGGTGAGTCTCGGCCTGTGCACATTCTCCAACATCCACAAATCTCAATGATCCCTCTGTCCAGTCCATAGAGTACTAAAGCCATGTACCACTGACCCACTGTCAAATCTCAGAGAAGCCTCAAAACCCCGCAAAATACCAGAATTCCAATCCTTAGATCCTCGAGTCCATTCCAGCCGTAAGCCTGCTATCTCACAAGATTCCAAAGTTCCACGCTTCCGCCTACCTTCCACATACAACCACGAAATTACCACGAGGCAAACTCACGGTACCTCTCCCCTGCCTCCACCATAGCACAGACCACCTTCCGCCCGCCCCAGTTCTCCCAACACACTCAGGCCTATCCTTCCATCTCATTAAGACTTGTGCATATCTCCTGAATCCGGAGTCCTTCCTCACCCCTGTGGAAACTTCTCGGTTTTCCCAGTCGGGGGTTAGGGCCTCGGGCCCCCACGCTGGCGCTGGGCCTACCCCTCTAGCAGCTACTAAGGTGGCCGCCATCTTCCTCCTCCGGTACTGCCACAAAGCAACTGTCGTAAAGCGCTCTGTCACTCCCTTTAGTAGCGCTCCGAGGCCTTCAGTCTGCGAAGCTAGGCCACGGTTGTGAAAGAAGTTTGTTTTGCGACGGTGAGCGCTTGATGGCAGCATGGCAGGCAAATAAGCAAACAATACCCCCAAATAGTCTGCAAGGAGTGTTTCTTATTAGACTGTGCAGTACTTCTATATTTGATCCGAGTTGCAATTCAAAAAGTCTTCAAGACGGGCTTGAACCTCTGATTTACGGTGTGCATATTGTTTTCATTTCTCTGAGGTGTATACCTAGGAGTATATTCAGTCCCAGGAGTGGAATTGGTGTGTCATATAGTAACTATTTAAAATTTGAGGAACCGGCAACTGTTTTCCACAGCAGTTGTCCCATTTTACATCTCCACCAGCCATGTATGAGGGTTCCAACTTCTCTGTATCCTCACTAATTGTTGTGTATTTTTCTTATTAAAGATGTTATTTATTTATTTTTAGAGATGGGGTGGAAGACGGAGAGAGACATTTATCGGCTGCCACTCACAAGCTCCCAACTGGGGACCTGGCCCACAACCCAGGCATGTGCCCTGACCAGGAATCCAACTGGCAACATTTCGGTTTGTAGGAGGACGCCCAACTGAGCCACATCAGTTGGCATTATTGTGTATTTTTACTTTAGCAGTTCTGGAGGGTGTGAATTAGTATGCTGTCAATTTGTTTGTTTTTGCATTTCCCTAATGATTAGTGTTGATCTTATTTTCATACGCTAATTGTTCTTTTGCATATCTTGTATATCTTCCTTGGAGAAATGTCTATGGAAGTCCTTTGCCCATTTTAAAATTCGGGTATCTCACCCTAGCAGGTGTGGCTCAGTGGACTGAGTGCCGGCCTTCAGATCAAAAGGTTGCCGGTTTGATTCCCAGTCAGGGCACATGCCTGGGTTGTGGACCCAGTCCCCAGTTGGGGACATGCTGGAGGCAATGGATGTATCTCTCACACATTGATGTTTCTCTCCCTTCCTTTCCCTCTCTCTCAAAAGTACACAAATAAAATTTTAAAAAATTGGGTTATCTTCTGTTGAGTTTGTAAGAGTTCTTTTTTATATAGAACTTTTTATTTATTGACTTTGAGAGAGAGAAGGGAGAGAGAGAAATCGATTTATTGTTTCACTTGTTTAGGCATTCATTAGTTGAATCTTTTAAAAATATTTTATTTATTTATTTTTAGAGAGGGGAATGGGGGGAGAAAGAGAGGGAGAGAAACATCAATGTGTGGTTGCCTCTCACGCACCCTGACCCCCACACTGGGGACCCTGCAACCCATGCATGTGCTGTGACTGGGAATCAAAGTGGCGATTATTTGGTTCACAGGGCAGCAATGAATCCACTGAGCCACACAAGCCAGGGCTCTTTTAAAAAATTTTAATATAAGCATTTCCATTTAAAAATTTTCCTCTGAACACTGTTTAGTCTGCATCCCTAAGTTTTAATATGTGTTGTTTTCATTTTCACTAATCTCAAAATATTTTCCCTTGACACATTGGTTGTTTAGGAGTGTGTTATTTAATGTCCTCATACTTATGAATGTCCAAAATCCCTTTTGTTACTGATTTCTAATTTCATATTTTTAGTTGGAGAATATTTTTGTGACTTCAGTCTTTTTAAATTTATTGGGACTTCACTGTGGCCTAATATATGGTCTGTCCTGGAGAATGTCACAGGGGCAGTTAAGAAGAATGTATATTTTGCTGTTATTTTGCGGAGTGGTCCTCCTATGAATCTGCCATATGCTTCCTACATACTCCAGCTGGAGCTGATTTTTTGAACTGAGCCTATAATCCACACAATACTCTGCTTAAAATTAATGCTTGAGATATAATCCCATCTCTGTAAAAAAGTTTATAAGGCCCTTTATGAACTTGCTCCTATGCATTGTGACCAGAATCAAGCCTCCTTTTTACTTTTTAAATTTTTATTGTAGTAAATTGTAAATAACATAGCATAAAATTTAGCATTTAAACGTTTTTGGTGTACGATCTAGTAACACCAAGTACATTTACAGTGTTGTGCAACCCTCTTCTTTTCTTTTTGATTCTCTTGGCTCCAGCCATCTGAACTATTTGTAGTGCTCATACATTCATTAGGCAAGAAACTACTAAGTGTCTACTAGATACCAAGCACTGTTTGAAGCATTGGAGGTACATCAGGAAACAAAACAGAAACTTTTATCCCCATGGAACTTACATATATTGGGTGAGACAACAAAACAAATGATTACAATAGTGAACTGTATGAGAAGAAAAATAGATCAAAGAAGGGAGACAGGGAATGTGTGTATATGTCTGTGTGTGTTACAATTTTAGAAAGAATAATCAGGAAAGGTCTCACTGAGAAGACATTTGAATAAAGACCAGAAGCTAATAAGGAGGGAAGTCATTTGTTTATTTGGGGGGGGGGAGCATTATGGACAGAGGGGAGAGCAGGTGCAAAAGTTCTGAGGCAGAATCAAATCTGAAATGTTTAATGAATATTGAGGAGGTCAATTTGGCTAGTGCAGAGTCAGACAGGTAGGACCCTTACGAAGCTATTCATCAATCTCAACTGAAAACATGATCCAGAAAATTTCCTGCTTAAATAAAAATGTTTTTCATCTGAGTACAATAGGAAGCCATTGGAAGGTTGGGAAATGACATAATGTGAACTACATTTTAAAGAATCATTTTTGCTGTTCTATTAAGCATACACTATAGGGAGGCAAAGTATGGGACTGAGAAACAATTATAAGGCTGTTGCAATGACCTAGGTGATAAAGTTGGCTTGACAAGTGTGGTAGCAGTAGAGATGGTGGGAAATGGTCAGATTTTGACGTATTGGATGTGGGCGCGATGAAAGAGAAACAAAAAGTCAAGATGACTACAAGGTTTTGGCGTGAGGACCTGGAAGAACGGAATTGTCATTTACTCAGATAGCAAAGATGAAGGGAGGATTTTGGGAGGAGGGGGTATTAGAAGTTTTGGGCGTGTTAAGTCTGCTACGTCTAGCTGAAATCCAAGGGGAGATGTCGAATGAGGAGGTGTATAGATAAGTTCTGGAGTCCAGGGGAAAGTGGTTGGAGTTATAATTTGGGAGTTATCAGTGTATGAAATGGCAAAGCTCTTTCATGTTCCCTATCATTGTGGAGGCGGCCCAAAGTAATTTAATGAAGACACATTATTGAGCTGAGCTTCTGCTTGGTGTGAGGCATGATGTACTGGTTTTAGGCTTGAGTGGCTGACAGAAGAGTGTGCCATTTATTCATAGAGACAAAGAACACAAAAAGAGATGCAGTTCTTGGAGGGGGCGATTGGATCCCAGTTGGACGTGTTGCATTTGCGGTGTCTGTGGAGGTCTCCGGGATATATGTGGCTTTATGGGGCTGGAGCTTAGGAGACAGGCCTGGGCTGGAGACTTGGCATGTAGCTGGCAAGGGAAGCCATAGAAGTGGCTGAGATAGCCAAGGGGAGTGTGAGTCTCTCCGCTGCCAGGAACAGGGATGACACATCTTCCCACGTAACCATTTATTTCTATGTCCTTAAAGCGCCTGCTGGCATCACAGAAAACGCCCTTAATCCACGGACACCAAAGATTTCTTTTTATTCCCCACAGCTCCTCCGTTCTTCGGAGGACTTCGGACAGAGGGAGGAGCTAGTTCCCCTCCCGGCGGAGCGCCTTTAAGCGAGTGACGTCACCGAAGAGGCGGGCTGTCAGGTGCCGCCCCCTGGACCTGGATACGAGAGGCCCAGGGGCGACCCGGAGGCGGTTCGGCGCTCACCCCGCCCCCGGGCGCTCCCTTCCTAGCGGGTCGCGGCAGCTGCGGGCCTTACGCGAGCTGGAGCAGGCCGGCCTCGGCCAGCAAGCACTGGGTCCGGTTGTAGACGTCCTCCAGGGCGCCCGCGGCGCGGATCACGGCAGCCCGCGCCACCGCCTCTCCGGTTCCTGGACAAGCCAGCTCCAGCAGGTGGCCGCGACCAGGGAAGGAGAGGAATGCGAGGCGGACAGCCTGACGGACCAGCCAGGGGTGGTGCGGGGCCAGGACTGTGTTGTAGGCGTCGCTGCACTGCTCGCCGGCACCCGGGCCTCCGAGCGTGCCGGTCGCCACCCGGTGGAGGCAGAGCTGGGACCAGCGTAGCGCACGGTGCAGCAAGAGCATCGTTCGTGAACCGGAGGAGGGGGCGGAGTCTCCAGGGCCGATCCCGGGCCGCTCCAGCAGTCCCGCCCGCCGCTCCCACGCCGCCATGACCGCCAGCGACGTGTAGTGCTCGGCTTTTGGGCCGTGCACTCGAGCCTCGAGGGCTGTTACTTTCGTGAAGGCCTCGCTTGTGGCGAAGGCGAAGATGGAGCCGAAGGGAGTTAGGAACCTGTGTGTTTGGTGGTGGGAGGAGTGGAATGCTTAGAGAGAAGGCCATGTGGGGGCGGGGACTGGTTTAGGGGAAGGGGGACCACTCACTTGATTAACTCCCTCCATCCCGCCAGGTACTGCGACAACTCCACATCCCCTTCTGGGTTCAGACTAGCGCGGAACGGCCTCACCATGCGGCCCAGCGTCTCCTGGGGGCCCAGACACGGAGGCTCTTCTCGCTTCGGGGCCTCCAGGGATCCCGACTCTTGCCGCACCTGGGGGAGTAGATATTGGGGGGGCGGGTGCAGAACCCCTAGACTGTTGGGCCTCCTTCGCCAGGCAGCCCAGTCGGGCTCTGAAGAAATTATTCCTAAGGTCTAGCTGGTGTCCCTCCTGCCATGCTCTGAGCTGCTGTCGGGAGAGAGGATACTGGAAGGAGGAGCTACTTCTCACCAAAGTCAGGCTGACTGCATTCCCCCCGTTCAGGGTCTTACTTGGAGCTCCGGGTCCCAGCCCTGCCCTGAACATACCTGTAAAGGCGGCGGTCCCTCGGCAATGCAGAACAGTGTTCCAGATCGGCAGCCTGAGAAGGCACCTGGGGAGAGGCAAGGCGGAGCGGTGAGGGTTGAAGAGGGAGATTAGGTCCCAAGGACCTGGATTCCTGGCTTCCTCCCTGGGGAGGCGAGGGAAGAGGCCACTCACGTAGGCTCCAAGCACAGAGATAAAAAAGTAGCAGCGCGAAGATGGCAAGAGGAATTGTATGGCGGAACCAGCGCCGGGAGACCTGTGGAGGCAACGCGACCCCCATAGCTGCCTGGGACCACCACCCCGTCACGTGCTCCTACCCAGTCCTTGTCCCTCCCCCTCCGAGAAGGAAGAGAAGCCCCGGTGCACTGACGGGCAAAGGTTAATAATTAATCTAAGGCCCCCTCCCCTTTGCCCTTTGCCCTTTGCCCCTTGCCCCTGAGGGCGGCATCCGAAGGATGAGAAACCAGATTAAGAAGGTATGGGGAATTTGGTGGCAATGACACCTCTCTATTTTCCTTTCTGTAGGACCAGGTTGTAGTAAGAGGCAGCTTGGGTATTGGGAAGGGAGGCTGGGGTGAAAACCAGCTCTCCCACTGAGCAATGGTGTGGGTCCTAAATTAACTCTAGGCTTGAGTTCCTTCCACTGTAAATGGAGGATAATAATAGGTACTTTGTGAGGATTAAATGACAATGTATGTGTAAACACTAAATGGAAAAGCTTACCGCAATTGCTCCATAAATCTTAACTATTAAGTTCAAGCGTGGGGCACCTGGGATCCAGGGAACACCCACTTCTAAATTCTCTAACTTATCCCAGAGGACTTGTCTAGATCTGGATGCATGACATCGTGATTGCATACTTTGGGCTTGATGGTCTTCCACTTTTTGTGGTTTAATTTTTTAAACTCCAGGTTGGTCCTAAATTATTTATCAAATCAACTTTTATTAACTACTTCCACATGCCAGGCCCCGATTAATCCTCAAGAAGACAAAAAGTGCCTTCCTAGAGCTAAGGGTCAATTGGAGAATTTACAGTTTGATTCCCCCTGGATCGTGAACTCTGATGACAGGGGGCTTGTTTTTCTTGGTTGCAGCTCTGTTCACAGCATTTAGAATGTTGCCTAGGCACAAACACATTATTGTTAAGTAACTATATGTTGAATAAACAAAGGAATGTGTATTAGGGGCAGGCAAATCCGGATGATGCTCCCCATGACAAATTTGAGCCAACTTTTTTGTTTGGTTTTGTTTTTTTCAAACTAGAAGTCTACCTCATGGCCATGGGGGGAAACACATTCAGGGAAATGATACAAGATGCAATAAAACCACCATCTCCTGTTCTTAGTAACCTGTACCTAAACTCCTTAGAATTGTTCCTGGCTCTGTGCATATTTTCTGGGATGAGAAGGAGTATCCCAGATTCTCAAGGAGTCAAGACCCCAATTGCTAAGAAGACCCTGTCTCCCACAGTTCATGGATTCTTGTCCTGTCTCACTCTGATGCTCCCTCATACCTTGGAGGTCCCTGAGTTTGCCTCAGATCAATCCTGTCCATTGGAATTCTGGAGCCTCCACTGCCATCCCTAGCCTTGGGCTCCCCATTTCCCAGTGTTGGAATGTTTCCCAGCTTGCTGACTGTGACCTTAGATAAATTGCTTTCCTTTTCCAAGCCCCAGTTCCCAAATCTGCAAAATAGGAAGGGTAATTCCCACCTCCTAAAATTGTGAGGATTTAATAGAACAGGATTGCACAATGCTAATCACAATTTGTGGACCATAAGTAAACGTTCTGTAGGTGGTGGTTATTCTAACCTGTCAGCCCCTGGTGCCCTTCCTCTGGTGCCAGGAACCTACATCTCCCTGAGCAGAGAGCCGGGTCTTCTGGGTTCTGGGAGCAGATTTGTTTTCGGTGTCACTGAATCCTAGTGACTATTCTGCAATGGGAACCCTGGTAGGGCAGAGGTGCTATAAACTTGCATAGGGGCCATGGCTGACAGAGGCTGCAGCGCAGAAACAGGCGCGGGAGCCAGGCTGCTGCTGCTGTGGGCGGCATGCAGACGTGACGAAGCAGACAGTTCCAGCAGCTGCACTAAAGTCATCTAAGTGACCAACAGGGGCCCTGGGGGGGGGGCAACTGGGCCTGGCACAAGATGTGTCCTGATGGATTCCTCACCAGCAGGTTCTTGATCAAGATGAGGGCTCAGACCTAGGTCTCAAGAAGGCAGAGATGCACAAGACCTGAGAAAAGAGAGTGGTAGTTTTCTTCTTCTGCTTAAAAAAAATTATTTTTAGATGAAGGGGAAAGGATGGAGAAAGAGGGAGAGAAACAGCAGTGTGTGGTTGCCTTTCATGCACCCCCCACTGGGGTCCTAACCCGAAACCCAGGCTTGTGTTCTGACTGGGAATCAACTGGGGACCCTTTGGTTCGCAGGGCAGTGCTCAATCCACTGAGCCACACCAGCCAGGACCCATTCTTAAATGAGTTATTTAATATTTTAAATATGTTTATTAAAGGCATACAGTTCCACAAGCTAGAGGCTTTGGCCTCCCAAGTTTATTTTATTTTTATTTACTAATTTTAAAAGGACAGAAAAAGGGAACAAGGGAGAGGAGAGAAGCGGGGGAGACAGAAAGACGGAGGAAGGGAGGGACAGAGAGATAGAGGGAGGGAGAGAGATGGGGAGGAAGGGAGGGAAGGGAAGACTAAGAGAGGCAGACATTGATTTGTCTGTCCACTTTCTATGCATTCATTGGTTGCTTCTTGAATGTGCCCTGACGGGGGATCAGCCTGCAGCCTTGGCATACTGGGAAGACTAACCAACTCAACTATCCTGCCAGGGCTCACCAAGTTTATTTTTAAAACACCAACTAATTTCATTCAGTTATGAATGAAAAAGAATGTATTCAATGTTTATTTATTTAAAAAATTATTTGGTAGTCTTCTGACTCGTCTTTACCCCTCTTCTCCCTCCCCAGGTGGAGCCCCCTCCCCCCCCCGCAAGGCATTCCTGGCAACTGCACAGCAATGAATGGGATCAGGCTGCACCACTGCACCCGTGAGAAATGCGGAGCAACACTCAGTAGCGGAGTCCCAGTCTGGAAGGGGGGCGGGCAGGGGCCAATGATCCCATGCGGTTTGGTGTGTGCCCTTATCCTCTGTTACAAACACCCCCCTCCCAGCTGGCAGTTTCCTCCAGAGCTGTGGGGCCCTTTAGACCTGGGAGTAGATGGTAGACCTCCCATCTGCAGCTCGGTGGGTGTCAGGTTATTAGACCCAACCCACCGGGGTTGTGTAGCACCTGGCTGGGAAGTCCAATGGACTGGGTCGGGCGGGAGGCAGGTAAGGGGCGCCCGCAGAGCCAGCGAGTCTCCCTTTCCCTGGTAGGTGGGGCGCATGGAGCAAGCCCCCGTGGTGTCCCAAAGGCCGCTTCCTCGTGGTTTTCTCCATTCTCGTGGAGGCTCCCACGACCCTGGGGACGACATGGTTGCAAACAACGCGCGTTTCCGCTGCTCGAAGGGCGCAGAACTGGAAGGGCCTGGTCTGGCCTGGGGAGACTTTGGGAACTGGAGTGAGCCACATCCCGAAGGCGTATGCGGCTTCCAGATTAAGATCGAGCTGCCTAGAGGCCTCCTTGATGACACTGCGGTCAACGACGTGCGTTTTTCCTGCTGTCGCCTGTCGACACATTCGCTGCCTTCTCCTGGGCCCCACTTCTGGCTTATCCCACCGGCTGGCTACTAAAGCTTCCTGGTTTTGGTCTCGCTCGTTTTAGGGGTAGGAAACTATGTCTCCTAGTCTTGCTCCTAACCTAGCTTTTGGCTAGGCTGACGTTCAGGTTTCCACTCAGGAATCCATGGCAGGCTTCTGATAGTTACGGAAACACAGTCCAGAAAAACGCTCTTAAACACAATTTTGCGTACAAGTTCAGGGTGTCCCTGGCTTTCTGAGGGCGTTTGCAGTCACCCCATCCCCATTGAACACCTAGGTTGTTTCTCTTCTGAACCACCAGTGATCTCGGTCAGATTAGAGAACTTCTAAAAACTTAAGAGGTGACATGTTACAACACCTTCAGGCTTCCTTTTCCTAGAGCTTAATTGTTTATATGTGTTTTCCATAGTTGCCCCTTCACCCGCCCCCAGTACAAAACTGAAACGCTGGCTTTTCTAGATTCTGATTCCCATTTAGGACCTTTGTCCTTGCTGTTCTCTCTGCGTGGAATCCCTCAGCGATGCGATGGTTAGTCCATCACCAGATGCCAGCTCCAATTTCACTTTCTCGGATTTAACTTATTTAAAAAAGACCCTCCACCAGTCAATATCTACCCCATTATTAACGTGTTTTTAAAAATCGTTTATCACCAGTTGATCTTTTGCCTCTTAAGATTGCCCATTTTCCACCTTGGAATATTAAAGTATTTGAAAACACAGAAGCTGCCTGTCTTAGTAATTTATTATTCCCAGAGTATGCTAATAGCTCAATAACTATTTGCTAAGAAAGTAAGTGGAGTGCAGGGGTCCCACACAAGAGAGCCCCAAGCCCCAGCGTGTCTGGAGGCCTTGGGGCTCTCCTCCTATAGGGCAGAATCTGAGACGCTCAAGAGAGCTCAAAACAGTTTATTCCAGGGCAGGGGCGTCCAGGTGGGCGTCCATCAGTGAGCAGGGGGGTCAGTGGAGCCTCAGTGAGGGGCGCCCTGCGGAAAAGGGAACATGAGAATGCAGCCAGGGAGCTAGTAGGTTCCCTCTAAAGCTCCTCCGCACTCCGTCCCACCTCCTTCTTCCTGCAGTCGCCACAGAAGACACCAATGGCCGCGTTCACCACCTGCATCCCACACAGCAGGAGCTCCAGGCACGAAGCGGCCACCAGCAGCGAGAAGAGCGTCACATGCCAGGAGACCACATTAGGCGGTTCCTTGCACAAACTCCACTGGGTACGGTTGAGCAAATAAGAACCTCTGTGGACCACACAAGGTCACGTGAGAGATGGAGGTCACCACGGAGAGCCCCCCCCCCCATTCCCCATCTCGCGCACGCGCCAAGGGGGATTTGCAAACGACTCCTTTGGCCCACGTGGAGGAAGATCTCTCGAAGGCGAGTCCTGCCCAGGTTTCCGGGTCCACGTCCCGAGAGGCACAGAATGGGGTGGGGAGGGCGCGAAAACAGGCTGAGCCTTACGAGGTGTCCTGGAAGGGGTAGTTCCATTCGTTGCCGTCCATTGAGCATTTGGGCCCAATTCGGAGCCCGGCTCCCGATACTGAGAGACAGTAGATGGCACCAAGCACCCCGACCGCTGAGCAGAAGACTGAGCGCAGCATCTGGACGCAGAGTGGAAGGAGAGGCGAGTAGGGTCGCCATTTCCCTTCCGTGGGCTGGCCGGCCGCGCCTAGCTCTTCGCCTCTTCCCCCACACTACCACTCCTCTCTAGTCACGCTAAGACACACTCCCCGTCAAACCCAAATGCTTGGAGTTAGGATAACCCTGGCAGTCAGAGGCTGCAGAGGTTCCTGGGGTTGAGGTCCCCTCTGGTCAGGCCCACTGAGGCCTGAGATTGGCTGGGCAGGACGTGGGGGGGGGGGGGAGGGGGGGGAGGAGGGGCAGAAGTGGATCCTAGGATTCTGCAGAGGAGCTACTTTAGCTGGAAAGAGGGAGCCGTGGCTTTAGGTTGGCTCTTCATAGACCTGTTCAAAGACCATTCCCAAATGCCGCGTTAATTTGGATCTTACCCTGCAGCGATTTCCACAGCAGCCCGCACCACAGCAACCCTTGCCCCCCGCCCGAACGGCTGCAATTCCCGGACACAGTACCTGTGGAACAAGGGCCAGTGTGACGGGCAGTTCCTCCAGATCCTCAAGACCTTATTTGCCTCAGTGCTTACCTCCTCCTGGAACCTGCCTGTGAGGTCCTCAGCCCTTTGGACTGTAGGAAGACCTTATCTGTATGTCTCCTGGAGCCTTTTCTCAATTAATCAAAATTTATGTGCCTACTTATCTCCGACAGGATTGTAGCCTCCAGGAGGGTAGGGCCCAATATCATTGCATTTTCAATAAATCTTGGTACAGGTTAGGTGCCCAGCTGAATGGGGTATCAGGAGGCCTGGGTTTAATGTCAACTCCTGTGCACTGCACACTCCATGAATTGATTAATCTCTCAGGGTCTGTTTTGTCCTCTGTAAAATGGGTCTGCATGACCCACCTCCCAGGGCTGATCCCATGATTTAATGAAATAACAGGTCGACTTGATGTCAAGACTAACTCAGAGTTAATGCTCAATAGCTATTCCCTGAGCAGCAGGAAGGAATAGTGGTGTTGGAATGTCTGGGATCACGGTGGCGGGTGGAGGAGCATGTTGGTGAAGGCTCTGATGGGAAGTGTGAGAATCCCCAAGACACAGTCCTGGTCCTTTTTGCCTTTCTTTCCCCCTGTGGCCTTCCTCACAGAGCCCTCCTCTCCAGGGCATCAGCTTCTCCCTCTGCCAATAGCCATCTCCTAAGTCATGCCTCCAGATTCAAATCTAACTGCCCGAAGGATATGTCACTTGAATGTCTTGGTTTTAGCTCGAATTCAGCCAGCCTCATACTGTCCTCACAATTTACTTCCCCAAATCATCTCCCTTTGACTTTCTGGTCTCCATCAGTGGAGATATCCTCCTGGATATTCACCCAGCCTGGAAAACTTGAATTCTTTACACCCAGCCAGACCTCCAGTCCTCTCAACTTTTTCTTCAATGGCTCTTGAATCTGTCAGTTCTTTCTTTTTCTTTTGCAGTCAAGCCCTAGTCACCTCCCATAACCATGATGTTTTCAGACTCCCTACTAGATTCCTGTAGTATCTCTCGCCCCAGGCCACCCTACGCTCCATCCTACATGCCACCACCCAGATTAAGTTCAGCTTTCAAATAGTCTTTTGTATACTCACATCCTTTAGAGTCTCCTCAAAGAGTAGCCCATCAAAACTCAACTCTGGTAAGGCATTTGAGGCTCCTCACCTTGGCTCCAGCCTTATCTTTGTTGCACCGTGCCAGGTTCTTTGCCTGCTTCCCATCTCTGGAATTCCACAGCTGTCTTGATCTTTGCCTCCCTGTGCACTTTGTCTGACTCACAACACACAAAGCAGCATTTTGTTTTTCTCCAGGGGGGGGGGGGCTGAAAGTTTTAGTTCAGTTATATCACCCACAGCAGTCTCACAGAAACACCTGCAGAGTTGAATGGACTTTTCACCAGATACTCTCCCCTCCTCCATGTTTCATGGCTGGTCTGGGGCAAGTTCTCACCCTCCAGCTTTGCCTCTCTGGTTAGCTTACTTACTGGGAAGCTCCTAGATCCAAAGACACCTAGACTGCCTTTTGGATTTACCAATTTTGAATGAACTACATATTTCAGGTTTTTATTTTTTAGGTCAAAGTGTTTTTTTCTTTTTGTTATCTGAGCTTTTCTGTTTTCCACTCCATATGCCCATCTTAATGAAAAGAAATAGGTAATTGTAAATGCAGGAGGAAACACTGAGTTTATAGCTCAACTCTGCTTACTCTTCTCCATCTCTATGGCCACTGGCCTAGTTCAAGCCATTATCATTTCTCCTGGACTACTGCAGTGACCTCCATCTGGTTTTTCTGAATGCACTGTTGACCACCTACTATCCATTCCCCACATAGCTCCTGGAGGGATCTTTTTAAATCCAGTGGGGTATTGAGCATTTGGAACTCTCATACTTTGCTAATGCAAATGGATTTAGTATGAGAGCTTCAGGAAACTCTTGTAATATCTAGTGGCACTGAATATTTGCACACCTTAAGAACCAGCAGTTTTACTCCTAGGTATACATTCAACAGAAATGCAAACATTTATTCACCTAAGGACAATTATAGGAATATTTATAGCAGCATTATTTGTAATAAAACCAAGTTGGAAACTATCCAAATGTCCATCAACAGCAGAGTGTTTAAATTGTGGTATATTTATACGATGGACTACATGTAATAATACAGATGAACCTCACAAACATAATGTTGAACTCAAGAAGCCAGACACAAACATGCCTGTATTGTATGATTCCATTTATATAAAGTACCAAGCAGGCAATCCTAATCTGTGGGGTAGAAACCAGGAGAGTTGGGACTCTTGTCAGTGGCAGGTGGTGTCTGCTGGGAGGCAGGCACATCTGGGATTCTGGTAATGACCTGTATCTTGATCGGAGTACTGAGTATGTGGGTATGTTCACTTTGTAAAAATTCATTGAGCTGTATGCTAAGGATCTGGGCATTTGTCTGTATGACTTAAATAAAAGTTCAAAAAGAAGTTTAAAAAATTCATTTAAAAAAGTAGCAAGTCCTTCAATAGTTTTCTGCTGTACTTATTAAAAAATTCACATTTCTCCTGTGGCTTTCGAAAGTGTACATCCTATGTGATCCTCTGATGTGCAAGCCTGCTCCTGCCTTAAGCTTTGTATTGATCAGTCACCTTGTCTGCAGTGCTGATTCTTTTTTGGGGGGAGGAGTCTCAGTTCAGACATTGCTTCATTGAGGCCTTCCTTGAGAATACTGTAAGAAGTGGCCCCCAACCTTGCCCTTGGAGCTCTTAATCACAATATCCTACTTTTTAAATTATGTATTATTTTTCTTATTTATTGCTTTTAGAGAGAAAGAGGAAAAGAAAGAGAAAGAGAAACATTGATTTGTTGTTCCGCTTATTTATACACTCATTGGTTGATTTTTGTATGAGCCCTGACCAGGGATCTAGCCCACAATCTTGGCATATTGGGAGGATGCTCTAATCAACTGAGCTCCCCAGCTAGGTCACTGCTTTGTTTTATTGATGATACCTACTTCCATCTGAAATCACCTTGATCATTTATTTACCTTGTTCAAGTGCCTCTTAAGTGTAAGGCACTGGTCTAGGCACGGGCACACAACAGCCAGGGTAATGTAATGTACCTAATGTAATGAGGCTGACATTTTTGCTTCTTTAATATTGTGTATCTCCCCAGCAGGAACACCAGCTTCATGGAGAGCAGGAACCTCATCTGTGTCCCTGTGGCATACCTCAAACCATGTGAATAAATTTGAAAAAAGCCTCAAGAGTGACTGAGGGCATAGAGATGGGAGGAAGGCAGCTGGGCATGAGCATGCTGAGAGGACATCCTTAGGGATCTCTCCTGAAGCAGGCTGGTTAGATTGTAGAGAGGTGGGGGTGGTTTATGCTAGAGAAAGGCATGATGTGAGTGTGTAGGCCTGGGATGAGTGTGACATCTCAGGCAGAGTTGAGGTCAGAGGGATAGAGTAGAGTCCAACAGCCATGAATCCATGTGGGAGGGGAGTAGGAGAAAAGATCCCAGAGGATAAGAGGAGATTGTTGGATAAAGGAGAGGAGGTAGGACCTATGAAAGAGATGAAGGGGAAACCCCTCTCAGAATTTTATCAGTCAGCTCTCCTGAAAAGTGTGGAACTGTGCTGGGTAGAACTTTTGTCTTCATTCCATGAAGATGTTAAACTAACTTGACCTTCCATACGTTTCTCTAAATGGAGAGGCAGTTGGAGGATGGGAGTTAGGAAGTTTGGGTAATTGGTGTCTCCAAGTCTCCACTTTTCCTGATAGATTCTAGTCTCCAGGAAGACGTGGGAACACCTTCTCCACCATTCTGACCTAGGTTTGAGTTTATTCTTAGCTCTGAGCACTGGGAGGGTGGGGGGGGGCATCCAAAAAACGTGGGCTGAGAGTGAAGAGACAGGGAGGCTGGGGAGGGTGACACCAAGCTGGGAAGTAGATTGGCTGATCCCTGACTGCTCCCTGGCTCCAGACATTGGCAAACACCCCACCCTCCAAGCTCATTCTTATCTTGCCATAATAACTTCTCACACAATCAGCTGTTCCTTTTTCCTCAACCCTTGTAGAGAGGTGTTCCCAGCATCTGCTCAGCCATGGGGATGGAGAGGGGCAGGTAGGACATTCTCCCTTCCCATAAGGGAAGCTGCTTAGAGCAGCGAGACTCTCTTCCTTGTTGTTCCCCTTAGACATTCAGCTCAGGACTCTGGGGCTCCTCCAGCATGTCCACACAGTGATCAGTGTTTGGGAGCAGATTCAGGGGACTGCAGGTCTCCACTGCACCACACCACCCCTTCCCAGGCAGCTGTTCTTTTCCCTCTGTCCCTCTCTCTCCTGTTCAGAACCACCTAGAGTGGTACCCAGTCCCCTGGCCTATGCTCCCTTGCTACCCTTCTCACCATTAGTCCCCCGCCGATGAAGCCAGCCATGAGCCAGACTTGCAAGCTGAGGTTGTCCGTGTTGGTCCAAGTGGTCTTCCCATTAGGCACCAGCAGGAGGGTGTTGGCCAAGATGCAGATCAGGGAGAGGGAGATGAGGGAGAGTCCCACAAAGCGGGCACATTTCCCTGTGCACATGGTGACAGGCAGTGAGTGAAAGTGAGCCCCGGGCTAGGTGGACAGGAAAACAAGCCTAGAGCAAGGAGCAAAGGTCAGGAAAGGGGTGTGGCAGAAACCAGACTAGCAAGATCGATGATGAGGTAGAGAAGCAGGAGACACAGGCAAAGAGGAGGTGGAGGGGCTGTTTGTCGTGAGGGGAAGAGGAGGATGTGGTGGAGGAGGTCGGGGAGCTTGACACAGAGGAAGTCGCCAGGGTCAGTGTGTTCTTCCTCTTTTTTCTGCACATATATCTCCTCGGTCTATCTGGTGGCTGCTTACCTGTTTTGTGACTTAATCAAACCTTGTAATTTCTTTCTTTCTTTATTTTTATTTTATTGATTATACTATTACAGTTGTCCCAGTTTTTCCCCCTTTACTCTCCCCCATCCAGCAGCCCCATTCACTTAGGCAGTCCCCACACCTTTGTTCATGTCCATGGGTCATGCAGATAAGTTCTTTGCCTACTCCATATCCTGTACTATACTTTATATCTCCATGGTTATTCTGTAACTACCTATTTGTACTTCTTAATCTCCTCACCTCTTCACCCCCCCACCTGCCTCCCATCTGGCAACCATCAAAACACTCTCTGTATCCATGATTCTGCCTCTGTTCTTCTTGTTTGCTTAGTTTGTTTTTTAGATGCAATTGTTGATAGATATGTATTTATTGCCATTTTATTGTTCATAGTTTTGATCTTCTTCTTTTTCTTAAATAAGTCCCTTTATCATTTTATATAATAATGGCTTGGTGATAATGAACTCCTTTAGTTTTTTCCTTGTCTGGGAAGCTCTTCATCTGCCCTTCTATTCTAAATGATAGCTTCGCTGGGCAGAGCAATCTTGGCTGTAGGTCCCTGCTTCTCATGACTTTGAATATCTCTTGCCAATCCCTTCTAGCCTGCAAAGTTTCTTCTGAGAAGTCAGCTGACAGTCTTATGGGAACTCCCCTGTAGGTAAATAACTCCTTTTCTCTTGCTGCTTTTAAGGTTCTCTCTATATCTTTAAC